>JAHKKF010501194.1:0-11694 GCA_019740295.1 Labeo calbasu
TATTACCAACAAAGCACCTTCCGAAATTGAAACTGTTTTTTTTTTTTTTTTTGATGCCATGGCGGACCACTGTGAGGGCTCACTGTGAGTTCAGAAGTAGGCGCCACCATCTTGGGAGGTTCTGCAGTGGGAGCCGCCACCTCTGGAGGTTCTGCAGTGGAAGCTTCCACGCCTTGAGGCACTGGAGCGGACTCAAGAACTTGAGCAGGCTCTGGAGTGGATTCATGGACAGGAGAGTTTCTCCAGAGTGGCTGCAGGAGCTCTGATGATGACAGAGCTGTTTCACGGTTGGCCAGATTCACCGCATGACAACATGTGTCACATGTGTTTTGGGTTTATTCTAACCTTTTTAATTCCAATAATGGCCACAGATCTGTGTTTTTAGAACAATTAAAGTTTGTCACTGTAGTTGCAATGTTATATTGAGTCACGTTGTAACGGTCTTTAGCCTGTTTCTAGTTGAGTGCAACTGCAGTCTTATCCATGGCTGATAGGGGGCAACCTTAATAGCATTTAAGCACAGATAAATGTAGTAGTTGGATAGAAGTGTGGCTACCATGGGGTAGTATGCCAAACTGTTGCATTTGAGCTGATTAATGGCATTTGGGGAAGGCCCTAGTTAGTTTCATTCTCAATTGTGAGTATATTTACTTTAGTGATGGGCAAATGAAGCCTACTGAAGCACTGAGGCTTTCCTCTGACTGTTTCGGGAAAAGATTTGAAGCTTCGACAGTGTCGAAAACAGCGCTACCTGGTGGTTAGTAAAAAACAAAGCAGCCAAAAGTCTGTGAAAGAAGCTCCGTCGGACGAAGCAGCCACCACACTTTCCATAGATTGACTCATGTTACGTGAACAAATAAAAGCCTAACTGTGTGTGTGTGTGTGTGTTTGTACGTTGAATTTGTCTCTGATAAGTTCATTTACCCAAACTGTGACATTTAATGCCAGTACGAATATCAATATTAGTAGAAGAATAACGTTGTCAGGAAAAACACGGATTCAGTTGCAGGTACAACTCAAAAATTTATTTATCTCAAAAACACAAAAACACAGCCAGAGCTGAAGGCTGGGAGCCGTAATCAAGGGCAGAGAGGGAAAAAACGAGGAGAGAATAGAGCACAAAATCTTAGCGTCAATGCCGACGCAACGTCAGAGTGGAGAGAGAACAGAGTCCTAGCGTCAGTGCTGACGCAACGTCAGAGTGGGGAGAGAACAGAGTCTTAGCGTCAGTGCCGACGCAACGTCCAAATGGGGAGAGAACAACGTCCTGGCGTCAGTGCTGACGCAACGTCAGAGTGGGGTGCTCCCTGTTGATTGCAGCTGAGAGCAGCTGAAACATACGGCTCCGATAATAACAGGGCAGAAACGGGAACAGGGAACTGGAGAAACAAAAGGCAGAGAGGGTAGCAAGAAGAAAAATCAAACAGTAAAAACTAATCTGTACTTGGAGTCTGAGAAACCACTGCAAGACATAACAGGACATGAGCAGAGCATAGCATAATCTCACAACAACGGTCAGACACAAGACTGCAGCTTAAATGGAGGAAGAAATAAGGGACTAACTGGTCACAGGTGTGACAGCAGCTAATGAGATAATGATGGGGAGGGGGAACCACAATGAGCACATGGCAAACTGTCAAAGCACACATGCTCCTGACAACAAACACATACAAGACAAAACCCGCCAATCAGACCGAAGTCATGACAAATGTACACATACCTATATGAATTGCATATGGCAAATATTTAATTTTCCTTAAATTATTTATATTTTTCATATTACTTGTATAACTGGGTATTTATAATTGAGTAAATCTGAATAAAAACTTATTAACAAAGTTTTATGTTTTATTATTTTCTTTAAATGACAAATACAGAACAATACAACAGACATTATGAAGCCAGGGGAATCAAAGGAGAAAAAAAAAAAGAAAGAAAAGAAATTCAAATAATAGACAGGCATGACCTTTATATTACTCAAAGATTTTGAAGACAGAACACAAACAAAATATTTTCCAATTCTTTCAAAACACTGTGAATCTGTGTTTTTGTTAAAAAATTTAGGGGTGCGCGGGGCACAAACTAACGCTGTCACAAACACACATACAAACACGGAGGAGACGAGAGGTAAGTAGCAATCCAATCCAGAGTTTTATTGGCAAGTTTGAAGGTAGACAAATGGAGTGAAACAGTGTACATGAGTTCTTAACTGACTGTCCTTGAAATGTCGAGTACATGCGAGTTCCAGAGAGTGAGCCACGCCAAACACCAGAGAGCATCGGAGATATCCATGTGGAGAGGAGCATGGAGTCAAGAATAGCGTTAGCATGTGAACGGTAGACCAGACAATGGGGGAATGTGAGAGTGTCTCTTATATAGGGCGTGGCTCAATGAGGATCAGGTGCAGATACTTAGAATTTGGGTGACGAACGAGTGGGCGGTGCAACTGGAGGTGTGGCAGATGGAGGTGGCTGTGGTGAATGCCTGACACTACCCCCTCCCCCAGGGGCAGCTCCCGACGCCCTTACACGACGTCGAGGGCGACCACGACTGCGAGGGGCAGGGCGATCCGGGTGGCTCCTGTGGAATTCCTGTAGTAAGGTGGGACCAAGCATGTCGTCCCTGGGCACCCCGGATCGCTCCTCAGGCCCATACTCCTCCCAGTCGACGAGGTATTCCAGGTGGCCCCCCCGACGCCGTGAGTCCAAGATCTCGTGGACCGTGAAGATGGAGGGTTGGTCCAGGACTTCCGGAGGAGGGAGTTCCGCTTCAGCTCCCGTATGATCTGTGGCAGAGGGAAAAAAAGGGTTTTAGGAGGGAGACATGGAACGTGGGGTGAATGTGGTACCTGGGTGGGAGCTGAAGCTAGAAGGTGACATCGTTGATCTGCCTCGGGCACTGCCCGCTGGAGATGGTGATGAGCTGAGTCCCACACTCTCTCGCTCTCTCGAAACCAGTGGTCTACAGCTGGAACATTAGAGGGTTCCTCCGTCCAGGAAAACAGCGGAGGCTGATACCCGAGTACGCACTGGAAAGGTGTTAAGCCGGTGGTATCTTGGCGGAGGGAGTTCTGTGCGTACTCGGCCCACGGGAGGAACCTGCTCCAGTATGCCCGGAGGTAACATCCCAGCTCTTGGATCTTTCTCTCTGTCTGGCCATTGGTCTGTGGATGATAACCGGATGAGAGGTTAACAGAAACACCAAGTAGCTTGAAGAAAGCTTTCCAGACATGTGAGATGAATTGAGGTCACCGGCCCGACACGATCTCCTCGGGCAGGCCGAAGTGACGAAACACCTGCTGGAAGAGATGTTAAGCAGTCTCAAATGCCGTGGGCAGTCCCTTTAGAGGGATAAACTTCCACATTTTGGAGAATCGATCGACCACGACTAGTACACAGGTGTTACCTTCCGAGCTCGGGAGATCCGTCACGAAGTTCACTCCTATGTGGGATCAGGGCCTCTGTGGGATGGGTAGCTTTCCTGTGGGTAGTTGACGGGGAGAGGTAGACATAGCACAGACAGAGCAGCTTTGGACATACCTGATGGTATCACGGCGCATACTGGGCCACCAGTAACGAGTTTGAAGGAGCGAGAGGGTCCGTTGGCTGCCTGGGTGTCCAGAGCCCGGAGACTGGTGAGCTGCGCCCAGAAGGGGTAGACGTTGGGAGCGAGTCACGAAGATCTTCCCTTCTGGGCATTCCGGCGGAGTGGGCTCTTGGAGGGTGGCTAGTCTGATGGTTTCATCCTGATCCCAGAGGATAGGGCTGACAATCAGGTTGGAGGGAATGATGGGTTCAGGTTCAGATGGGCTGTCAGAGGAGAACTGTCGAGAGAGGGCGTCAGCAGAGACATTCTTGGAACCGGGGCGGTATGTGATTTTGAAGTCGAAGAATAGTGCCCAACGTGCTTGTCTGGGGTTTAAACATCTTGCTTCCCGGAGATACTGGAGGTTCTTGTGATCTGTGATGATTGTGAACTGATAAGCTGCTCCCTCCAACCAGTGGCGCCACTCCTCCAGGGCCAACTTGATGGCTAGTAGTTATCGGTTTCCTACGTCGTAGTTCTACTCCGCCGGAGACAGCTTACAGGAGTAAAATGCACAGGGATGGAGGAGAGGAGGCTCGCCAACCGCTTGGGATAGCACCGCACCCACTCTAGTGGTGGAAACGTCGACCTCAACCGTGAAGGGGAGTTCAGGATCTGGGTGATGTAACAAGGGTACGGTACTAAAGATGTCCTTGAGCTGTTGGAATGCTTCGTGAGCAGCGGGGTTCCAGGTGAGATTTTTTGGTTTACTCCTCAGGAGGGAGGTTAACGGAGCCGTGATGGAACTGTAGTTCTTGATAAATCATCGGTAAAAATTGGAGAAACCCAGGAAACATTGAAGTTCTTTGACTGTGAGAGGTTGAGGCCATTCCTGTATGGCGGAGACTTTCCCCTGATCCATCTGCACGCCCTTGGCACTGATGACATATCCCAGGAACTGTACGGATGGTTGGTGGAACTCACACTTCTCAATCTTGAGGTATAGACAGTGTTCACGTAGTTTATGGAGGACCTGCTGGACGTGCTGGCGATGTTCGACAAAGTTCTGGGAGTAGATCAGAATATCGTCAGTGTAGACCACAACGAAACGATGGAGGAACTCCCGGAACACCTCGTTCATAAACGTTTGGAAGACTGATGGGCTGATGGATAAGCCGTACGGCATGACCCGGTACTCATAATGCCCTGACAAAGTCCAACTTCCATTCGTCCCCCGCACGAATACGAACAAGGTTATACGCACTCCGCAGGTCCAGCTTTGTGAAGACTCGGGCTCCACGAAGCTCTTCGAGGGCAGCTGGGACCAGAGGGAGTGGTTAGGGTTGTTGTTTGATCTGGGAATTGAGTTGTCTGTAGTCAATGCAGGGACGTAAACCTCCATCCTTCTTGCCCACGAAGAAGAAGCTTGAAGCGGCCGGCGAGGTAGATGGTTGGATGAAACCTTGACTCAGAGCCTCCGCTATATACTCTTCCATCGCCTGGCGCTCCGGGATGGACAACGGATATATACGCCCCTTGGGGAGCTGGGCTCCAGGCAGCAACTCGAAGGCACAATCCCATGGCCGATGAGGTGGTAGATGGGTGGCTGCTTGCTTACTGAATACATCCTGGAACACGGGAGTGAAGGATGGTTCCGGACTTTCCACCTGGGTCGAAGACAGCTGAACTGGAACGGAACGAGGGTGAGGTAAGTTGACGAGGCATTGGGTGTGACAATTTTCACTCCAGCGGATGACATCGCAGGGCTCCCAGCTGAGTTCTGGACGATGTCGGCGCAGCCATGGGTGTCCCAGGATGATGCTTACGGTTAGGGTTAGTACTTTTACTACTAGTTACTACTTTTCTTTACAGGAAAGGCGAGTTGTGTCAATTTGCGTCGGTTCTGGTACTGGGAAGCTAGCAGCCACCGAGGCAGACTGAGGAGCGGTAACTGATGGCTGGCAGGCGGCTAGCCGCTGGGAAACTCTGGTGGTTCTCTGCAGAAAGGATTCCAGTCCAATACTGTCATCGTACAAAGCCATAGTGGCGCGGATGTCGGGGTTGAGTCCTTGTCTGTAGGGTCCCAGCAGCGCGGTCTCGTTCCAGCCGCTAGTCGCTAGCCGCCGCCAGCGTGCGGAAGTGGAGAGTGTAATCATTCACCGAGGAAGACCCTTGTTGTAGACTGAACAGCTGATCGGAAGTGGTGAATGTACCGGTAGTCGTGCTGAAAACCTCGGAGAAGTGACTCGTAAATTGTTGATAGGAATGAATAATGGGATTATCATGAGTTCCAAATGGCTTTTGCCCATTGGAGGGCCTTACCGGTGAGCAGAGAGATGAGGAAGGCGACTTTAGCATTCTCTGAGGGAAACTGTCGCGGTTGCATTTGGATGAACAGATTAACTTGGAGTAGAAAACCGCTACACTCAGCTGCCTTGCCCGCAAACGTGGCGGGCATGGCCATGGGAGATCCTGAGGCAGATGGCGGTGCAGATGTGGGTTGAAACGCCGCCTTAAAGGCATTCACCAACTCGGTGAGAGGATCCGATGCAGCTGGTGTTTCGGTGCTCATGTTTGTATAGGTCTGGTCTTCTGTCACAAACACACATACAAACACGGAGGAGACGAGAGGTAAGTAGCAATCCAATCCAGAGTTTTATTGACAAGTTTGAAGGTAGACAAACAGAGTGAAACAGTGTAAATGAGTTCTTAACTGACTATCCTTGAAATGTTGAGTAGATGCGAGTTCCAGAGAGTGAGCCATGCCAAACACCGGAGAGCAACGGAGATTTCCACGTGGAGAGGAGCATGGAGTCAGGAATAGCGTTAGCATGTGAACGGTAGACCAGACAATGGGGGAATGTGAGAGTGTCTCTTATATAGGGCGTGGCTCAGTGAGGATCAGGTGCAGATACTTAGAATTCGAGTGATGATGAACGAGTGGAAGGTGCAACTGGAGGTCTGGCAGATGGAGGTGGCTGTGGTGAATGCCTGACAAACGCGGGGTTAATTGTAACACACGTGGTTTAAATATTTCCACACACGTTAGCATAACCAAATTTACGGTATTTACTAGTTGCCATGGCAACACTATACAGAAAAAAAGTATGTCAAAATTCAAAAGCCTTTTGATGATATCGTTGAATATGTATTTTACCATAGTACAAGTAAATTTCTGGCTGAAGTAAAAAAAAATTCTTTTTTTAGTATTCATTTAAAATGAGACAAATCTGCTTCCAATCGCCAATCTCTTGTTTATCAGTTTTGATAGTTTATTAATGAGACGCTGTGTGTGGAGGGAGTGGAGTGTTTTTTTGAATGTCTGAATGTGTTTCATCTATTTGCGCACATTGTTTTGAACTATACTGTATAGCTGTGTGTTGCGATCAGAGCCGTCCCATGCATGGTTGCGATGTGTTCATTATGAACCTTAAAAATTAGATTATTTTTTTAATTCTTAAAAAACGCCATTATTTTATTTGAGAAAGTTAATCATTTTATTTATTGACAAAATATTTCAGTTTGTCGTGTATATTTTTTTTCATTCGATCAGACTGAAAAGCTGTCATATGGTCATTTTACAATGTGCCCCTCTCGTTACAATGTATCCTACATACGGGGCATGTTGTCACTCTGTTGTGACTCTGGGAAACCAATACACGCCCTGATATGGGGCTTCACTAGAAATGTTGTCGCATGTGCGATACGCACATTGAAGCTTCAGTGTCATATGTAACATCACTAATTTACTTTGTTTCATTCATTTATTTATGAAAGAGTTATTTTGATGAACCATGTGGTAGTAAACAATGTTGCTTGAGGGTTGTAAGGTAGAAAAATAATTAAGGTTTTTCTGTTTGTAGAATTTTTTATTTTTTTTTTTGTCATGCTTAATGCATATGTCTGCGTGGTGAAGTGAATTTGAATCTGCATCTCCACCATGGAAATGCTCTAAGGACTGCTTTGGACGTTCCACAATATGGATTATTATTTGTCATTAAGGTCTACGCTTACGTCAGTCATTGCTGCTTTAGGACTTCTTCAGTGACTAACATAATTGCAGATAAGACTGTTCTCTTTGACTTTTGAACATATAATTGCTTTAACACACAAGGACTTGATTCATAGTTTGATTGAGCTGAGATAAACTTTGATCTTACATGAATAAGTGGTGTTCCCCTTCAGGAACTCGAGGTGCGTCCAAAAATGCTATGGGAACGCGTTTATCGAGACCATGCTCTGAACACGTGTAATCTGGCCAATCGAAGGGCGAAACGTCACGGGCGGATGACGCAAGTGACCAGGAAGCATAAAAGCACATGCGGTGGAGCCGGCATCAGCTTCTGTCTTTCAGCGGAGCGCTCTGTGTCTGTGTTTGTCACCCTGTTTTTTCGTGCTAGTTCGCACAACTTTTATTTGAGGGTGATGTCTGGGAAAGAGAAAAGCAAGGGCAAGGTTGGCGATAGCGGATCACGCTACAGGCTGTGTGTTCCTCCCTGCAAACGCTACATCACTAGCGGGGATACACACAGCATGTGCGTGGTCTGATTGGGAGCGGAGCACGCTGTGTCAGCTCTCGAGGGAGCCTACTGTCTGCATTGTGAGCTTCTCCCTTTGCGGACGCTCCGCTCCTGGAAGGCTCTCTCCGAGGAGGGAGGTATGCCAGTGGGTAAGAACCCCCTGGTTACACGTTTCCTCCTCGGTGTACGACCTCATGTCCCCACGTGGGACCTTGCTGTGGTGCTTGAGGCCCTCTGTAGGCCTCCCTTCGAGCCTATAGAGGAGATTTCAGATCGGTTTCTCACCATCAAGACAGCTCTGCTTTTAGCACTAACTTCCCTCAAGCGGGTTGGAGACCTGCAGGCCCTTTCGGTGGCCCCTTCTCATCTTGACTTTGCCCCTGGCATGGCCAAAGCTTTTCTTTACCCCAGAATGGGGTACGTACCTAAGGTCCCTACCACTACACCACAGCCTGTTGTGCTCTAGGCTTTCTGTCCTCCTCCCTTCAGGGAGCCTGACCAGCAGAAGCATAACTGTATGTGTCCAGTTCGTGCGCTGGACACTTATGTCCACAGAGCTGCCCTGTGGCATAAGTCGGACCAATTACTTGTATGCTATGGTCCCTCAAAAAGGGGTCATCCTGCTTCTAAACAGACCCTTAATAGGTGGATTGTGGATGCTATTTCTACTGCTTACGAGTCCTCTGACCTCCCCTCGTCAAGGCTCATTCAACTCATGCTATGGCGGCCTCCAAGGCACTTTTGACAGGTGTTCCTATTCAGGACATCTGTAATGCTGCGGGATGGTTCATGCCCCTCACCTTTGTTAGGTTAGGTTTTATAACCTAGATGTCCGAGCCACTCCGGGCTCTTCTGTCCTCCTGCCCTAGCTGTTCCCTAGGCAGGGATTTGGGGCATGGGCATGTCGTTCCCATAGCGTTTTCGGACGCAGCTCGAGTTCCTGAAGGAGAACGTCCCAGGTTACGTATGTAACCCTGGTTCCCCGAGGGAACGAGACTCTGCGTCTCGAGCCATCCTTCCGGCATCCCTCAGAGCGCTCGCTTCATTCTCCGAAGCTGATGCCAGCTCCGTCGCATGTGCTTTTATGCTTCCTGGTCGCTTACGTCATCCGCCCATGATGTTTCGCCCTTCGATTGGCCAGATTACATGTGTGTTCAGAGCGTGGTCTCGCCAAAGGCGTTCCCATAGTGTTTTCGGACACAGCGTCTCGCTCCCTCGAGAAAAAAGTGTTTCTGTTGCTCATGAAAAGCTTCTGAAATGTCTGTGTATCTGACAAATATTGAATATAATTAAATTTATCTGTGATAGAGCATTATTGCAGAGATTGTCACTAGCGGGAGCAGAAAGTGTCCTGCTTGACACCTCCATTTTCAACTCCGCCCTGACTGCTCTCAGCTAATCTCATTGACCGGCGTCTGTAGCTGTGGTTCAAGTTGAACACCTATACACTAGGCAGGAATACATGAGGATCAAGGGAATCTCATGGCAGGAACATGAGACATGGTAAAATGTCAAAATAAAAGACAGAAAAACAATGAACAAGAAACAAAACCAGAGGTTACAGTCAATTTACCTTGTGGACTATTATTAAAGACTAATACTTTATCTTAGTCATTGTGTGCTTTCCTGCAACAACTTGACAGATTAGCAACTGGGTTTTTAAAAACACAATAATCAGAGCGTAACTTTAAGCCTCTAAATCCTTATTTGAATACATGTGTTTATTTGACAAAGACTGGCATTCATAGGAAGTATAATAATTAGTATTTCTGAAATATGCTATATGCAGTCATCTTTGCTCTCAGATTCATTATTCTTAAATTAAACAAAATCTAATGACAATATAAAGTTAGTTTTCAAAATCTCTCACCTTCTTCTTCTTCCCTTTCTGTCTATCTTTTATTTCTATGTTTTTTCTCCAACTCATTTTCTCTTCTCTAGTCAAATGTTTTCTTGGCAGTTCTGTTCTTCTAGCATTTTAGTCAGACTCCAAAAATAACCTTATATTCACATAGAAGTACTCCCAGGCTGTGTATATGACAAAGCCAGCTGATATGTCAAGCAGCTCAGTCCTGAGATTACTGGATCTTCTGGTGAAATTCACCAGTGACACCATACACTTTTACTGACCATACTGCCTTCCATTTTTTCCATTAATTATTTAAGTGGCCCAAATCAGGAAAAACAAAACAAAAAAAAACACAGGATGTGGCTACTATTCTCATCTTGCTTTGTTCTCTTCTACTCTCTCTTCAACAACTCAAACACTAACAATTCTTAAAAATATTTTTTTCACATTTCTTAAGAATTGTTATAGTCGTTAGAGACATACCAGTATGACTATCTGTAAATCCATACTTGCTATGCTGTAACTTCACTTGATATATAATTTTAGAAGCAGATTTAATTTAATGAATTAGTTTGTTTGCATGTTTTTTTTTTTTGTTTGTCATTAAATACATAGTTATAAAGTCCAATCGTTATGTTATTTGTAGTTGTTGTTACTATATTTTCAATTACATAATATAAATAGACTAATATTTTTTTTCTTGTTTTTTTTTTTCAGTTGTATTTGATGTCAGTTTCTGTTCTCAATTTCGAACTGATATCTTAACTGATTTAGTACTACTATAACAATAAAAACGACTAAATATCTCGACTTAAGTTTAAGTGTTGTAGCTTGACAAATGTGTTGTTTATTTGTTTTTCTTCTGTGAAACACAAAAGGAGGTATTTGGCATTGTGTCTAAGTTTATTTACTGTATTATATAAAAGTCAATTGAATTGTGATTTAATTTGCCAAGCACCAAAAAAGACAAAGACACACTTTGAAGTGTTATGATTAGTCCATATGTGGACTGTATACCAAGACATACCTTGCTAGAGCCTTATCTAAGAGATCACACAAAACTTTAACTGCGTTTATCTTTGGATGCATCACAGAAACGTTTATCTTATACTGTATGTAGTTGCATGACTCCACAATAGCTCAATATAGCAGTATGTTTGTGCTAAACACCAGGCCACAGCTAAAATAATCTCTTTATTAGAATATATTAAATTCACTTGAGATTTGTTCAAGTATTAGAGTGACGCAGACTTTAATTTTCCACACGCTTCTATATGCCTCTATCTCCTGTGTTCCCATCTTTTCCCTCTCCCACCTAGATGCTTATCAGCTCTTTAAGGCATGTATTTCTTGCTACCTATCTCTCATCAACAGCAACCTGTGACATACTGCCTTCACAGCAGAAATCCCATTACTTCTATCCTAAGCTAATACTGAGGCCACCCCACACTGCTGTCAAGGCCCACGGCACAAACAATTTGCCTTCTCTGTGCATCCATTTTCTCTTCCTCAGCACCTACAATGCCATGGCAGAAGTGCGTAGGCAGGGTGAGTAACGGAAGAAACTAGGATGAAGCTGAATGCTCAACAGAGGGGGGAAAAAAGATATGCAGTTTTTCATGTAAGGTGTATTGTTTTGCCTGTCTGTGGAGTTATGTTTAAGGATTTCATTATGAGAAAAAAAAAAAAAAAAGAAAACAAAGAAAAAGAGATTTCTTGCTCCTGTGGTTAGACTGTTTTATTCACTTAAATGTCTTAGCAGTTACACAAATCTCTCTCTCTCTCTCTCTCTCTCTCTCT
>JAHKKF010501200.1:0-10209 GCA_019740295.1 Labeo calbasu
AAAAGTCAAATCTGCATTGTCAAATGACCTATGACAAAGACCCTTCCGCAGAGTCAAGCCTGATTTATTTAGCAATGAGCTGCATATTCCAAAAGCAAACATTGTGGCCTCTTTTGACTTTAAGTACTAGTTACAGCAGTCCATGGCTGCAACAAAACAGTCTGCTTTAGAACTGGAAAGAAGTAGCTGAAGACACAAATAAAGAAAGTTTGTGCATCTGCAGGAATGAGGTAACCATAAAACCAATTTAACCAATCTTCTTAGTGTTTTCCCAGGAAAAGAGTTGAGAGGAGATGAGCAGAGGAAGCCATATGGCAGTATCCTCCGCTGTGGTGGGTGTATGATGCTTATACTAACTGTGCTGCAGGAGAAGTAGTCGTGTCATTTCTTCTTTCCCTCAGGCTACACCTCACAATGACACCAGCAGGAAATTACGTTTCGAAGAGAAATTGTGGTGGCGCCATTTCAGATGGTTTTCAGCCATGTCTTGCCATTGCAGTTTTACAGAAACAAGATCTGCTACTGAATGTACGCCAAATGCTATCCTGTTGGCAAATTATACTATATTTGTTTTTACTTTTAAACTAGTTTTAAAGTTCAATTCTTTCATCCCAAGGAGGTATATTATAAATGTATAAATCTATTAAAATTTCTGTTCAACTCAGTGCAGTTGCTAGGCTGGTGCAGGCCTCAGTGAGACATCTACTACAATTTAATGAACTACATAGATAAAATTTGAAGACAAAACTTTGATGTTATCTTGACAAAGCCTGAAAAGTTGCTACTTTGTTTTAGCATATTGCTAGCATGTTGCTAACATCATTTAACATGGTGCTTACATGTTTCTGTCATAGCATGTCGATAGCATGTTTAACACATTTCTAGCATGTTTCTAGCATTTCTTAGCAAGGATATGTATAACTAGATGCATTATCACACACAGTAAAAAAAAGTTTTTTCAAGATGCCAAAACATTTTGCAGGCTCTGTTTGAATGAATAATAAATAAATAAATAAATAACACTGAGATTTATATTCTTAAAGAAATGGACAGAATGTGTTGGTTTGTGTTCATATGTATTTACTCAATATTACAGGTAATATTGATAATATAATGTTAAACCTAGTAAAATGTTTTTAAAAAGCACATGGCTCCATAGCGCCATCACTTTGCAATGTTGCAGTGACTGTCATTTGTCAGTGCCACACATAGTGTGACACGGAGCTGCCGACGTTAGAAACGCTATTTGACGCTATTGGACGCTATTTGAATGAGTTCCTATGGAAACCGGAACTGAAGAGCATCCAGTCAGAAGTTAGAATTCGTAATGGCGGCGCTCATCGTTTACTGAGGAAAAAGGTCTATAGGTGCGTCTCGTGCCGTAACATATACACCCGGGGAGGGGGGGTGGGGGCGCCCTGGAGGTTCATGCAGGGCAGACACAGGGCGGAGAGAAAGAAGGCCTCCAGGGCGGATCAGGGAGCTCAGGGAGCCATGGCGGGTCAAGGAACACGGGAAGCCGTGGCAGGTCAGGGAGCTCGGGGAGCCATGGCGGAGCATACAGTTCAGTAGGCCATGGCGGATCAGGGAGCTCGGAGAGCCACGGCGGAGAATACAGTTCGGGAGGCCATGGCGGATCAGGGAGCTCGGGGAGCCACGACGGAGCATACAGTCCAGTAGGCCATGGCAGATCAGGGAGCTCAGGGAGCCATGGCGGAGCACACAGTCCGGGAGGCCATGATGGAGCGGACAGTTCATGCGTATGGCCCCCCCCTCCAAAATTTTCTTCGGGGAAATTAGGGTACAACAAGCCCAGGAGAGTACAGGAGGACCGGGCTCTGGAGGGCGCTCTGGAGGGCGAACTGGAGGAACGGGCTCTGGAGGATGCTCTGGAGGCGTGGGCTCTGGAGTGCGCTCTGGAGGGCGAACTGGAGGAGTGGGCTCTGGAGTGCGCTCTGGAGGCACGGGCTCTGGAGTGCGCTCTGGAGGCACAGGCTCTGGAGGGCACTCTGGAGACGCAGGGTGTAACGGTACACAGATGTCATGGTTCGGTACGTACCTTGGTTCGGGGATCACGGTTCGATACAATATCGGTACAACAGAGGAAAAAAAACAAATCTACTGTGCTAAATTTCTTTTCATTTATTCTTAACAGACAGTAGTACAAATTAGTTTTTTTTTCCACCTACATGTGAAAATACTAAAAATTATATAAAATTATAATGTCATATATAGTCTATAAGATCTGCAGTACATGTAGGAATAAATACTTGACATATATTTAATTTAGTTAACTGATAGACAAGGGGAAAAACAGTGCGACAAGTAACGTAGCATATATTTGCTGAGCATATGGCAGAAAGCGACATCCTATTTGTTTTTTGTTTAAGTTGATTTTGCTGGTATGAGGAAAGCTGACGTAATCGCGCCGGCGCACACAAACACAAAACATATACATGAGCGCGCCCTCACCATGTCACCATATGAACACGTTAACATTTGGATACATCGTCAATATGAAAATATTATGGAATATTTGGATTTGTGCCGAATGAGAAAGGTAGGATACAATAGCACAAAGGTCCATTTCGCAAACAGTTGAGTGCACAAGCACATGATCACTGTCTAGTGGGCTTTGTTTTCAAGTGCGCAACTCACGGCTTTGGCTGTTCGTCTGCGGTCGGTTATCAAACAGCGTTTCATTACTGCGGATGCCCCCTTCGGGACTGAGGGTGAATTTCCTGTATTCGTTGTAAGGCCTCATGCACCGAACCAAGATGCCCGTAACATGACGGTTCGGTACAAATACATGTATCATTACACC
The DNA here is from genome assembly GCA_019740295.1 of Labeo calbasu. Classification (NCBI taxonomy): domain Eukaryota; kingdom Metazoa; phylum Chordata; class Actinopteri; order Cypriniformes; family Cyprinidae; genus Labeo; species Labeo calbasu. Next base: position 2,825 of record JAHKKF010501200.1, read on the forward strand.
CCTAGTTTTTGGTGTTATTTTAATGGCAAATGTCAACAAGAGTGCATTATTGTAATACTACAGGGTGCCAGCATGAATCTCTTGGCTTGCATTGGGCTTGCTTACCCATACAGTGGCTCTGCGCTCCCTCAGATATTACGTGTGTGCCCTCAAAATCTGTCCTGTTTACATATTTATTAAATAATTTTATTTAGTGAAGCGCAGCCCTCATAGAAAGAATGTGTGTTGTTTACTAAATAATGTAATGTATAAAAAAATATAATGTATAAAAAAAACTGCAGTTTGAGTTTGGGCGTGGTTGAGCACCCACTGGCAGGAACATAAATTGGCACCCATGGTTAAGTGCATAGTGTATAAACACATAGTGTAAAGTACATCATATGGGATGCAGTTTATGTATATATATCTATGTGTTTTATCACATTGCTAGCATGTTTCTAGGATGTTTGTAGAATGTTTCAGGTCATTGCTACCATGTCCTAAGCAAGCAGTTACGCTTTTCTAGTGATAGAGCGGATGGATGAAGGTCTGTGGTGAATAAGCATTATTGTTTGAAAGTTTTGGCTCCACTCCCTCAATGAAAGTCAATGGGATTTTTAGTACATAGTATGAAACCTCTTAGATGAGTTACTGTTGCTAAATTTGGTCTCAGAAGAAGAAGAAGAATCAGAAGAAGAATAAATAGAATGTAGGCTTTGTCAAGCCAGCATAAATATTCATAATTGAAAAATTAATCACAAAATGTTTTATTTAGTATGCTTTTGTCCACATAATGGTGTCTTAATAGCAAAAGGGGCTTAAACTGATGAGCTACACCTCGACACCCTGTTTCAACTTCACAAAGCATCGTGGCCTCTGACCTACCTGAAACACAAAGTGCTGGTGTCAAGTTCAAGTGCTTGGCAAGACCCACTCCCCCGTAAGCAAATAATCCACACGTCCGCCTATCCCGCAGTGGCTCTTACTGGCAAACAATGACAGAGCCCGTTAAAAAGAGCAATAAAAGCACAGCTAATGAGTAAAGGAGGGAAAAAGAAAGCGAGGAAGCAAGCGCGGGCAGTAGCGATGCCAGGGGGACCACGGGCTGCTCTCCCCATCTCCCATAATCACCAGGGCGATGCTCGGATGCCTCCCCTATTTGCATAATGCCATCCTGACACTTTTACTTCCTCCATCCATCACCAGCGGCGTGAGTCCTGCGCCCGGCTTCATGCCTCCGTCTCCCCCCTGATTGCGTCCTGTGTTTATCTGCCCAAGCACAAAAGATTGATTCCCTGCTGTCTCGCAGCCTTATGTTCAGCAGATAGGGATTTTCACAGAATGATGAAGCACCCAGTCAGCTAATGATAAACAGAAAACACATATTCAAAAGGACGGTCCCTCTTTCTTAGAGACGTCTGTCTTTTCTTTTCTTTTTTTTTTCTTCTTGCTTTTTTTTGTAGCTCTTACTCTCTCTCTCACTATCTGTCTTTCTTTTTTTACAGGATGTGTGTGGGAAAAACGGATGTCAGGTTAAGGAACTGAACATACTCTGCTGGGACTTCAATTTGAAACGCAATTGTTTTCCTGTCAGCTTGCCCCCCGTTTTCCCTTGATTTGCTCTGGGGGTGAGAAACGAAGAAATGGGAGGAAAGGAGATAGCAATTAAAATAAAAAATGGCGTTTTGATGGTCGGCCTTGTTTCTCAATGCGTTCACGAGCAGCGGATTTGACAGCTTCGTTTTTGAGAAGCCGTTCCGACAGGGAGATAACAGAATACATGCACATGCATGGAAGACCATTAAGGGAACAAGCATTGAAACAAGGTCATCATATCACCTTTTATTGTGGTGATTTGCCACGGACCATTAGAGTCAACTAAATACAAAAAAAGAGGCGATTGAAGCACTTTGCGAAGTACATTTGTTTGGATTGCATTTTAACGGCATCAGCACGGACAATGCCAGCACATGTGCGCGATGGCCGCCGAGATCAAAGTTACACCACGTCTCCAAAATCACTCAGGCTCTGTCTGCAAAGTTTCAGTCTAATGATGACAAAATAGCATTAGCTGCTGTCACTTCTAAGAGAAGAGAGATTATTTTATTTATTGAAATGAGATTGAAATGATAAATCTCGCCCCTCCTGATAAAATAGTTGGCCTCATAATCCTCGGCGTGGGGATAGGGATTTGAGAAGATGAAGGGCGAGAAGGAGAAATTCATAATGCATAATAAAACAAAAGGTGTCGTGGGAAACATCACTGATATTAAAATCAGTGGCAGACAGATCTATATGAGAAATGCAGATTTGCCAGTTGTAAATAACCACAGCCGGAGTGAAGACTTTTGATTCAAAGATAGACTGACAGCACAAAGGAAGAAAAAAAGACATTTAGCCAACTATGAGACAAAGAAAGAAAGAAAGGATAGTTTGGAGTAAAAAAAAACTGCAAACTACATCTGATATACAGTTTATCTCCTTGTATATTTATATAAAAACTACTTATATTAAAAACAGATCATTAAACAGTCTTCAGTATGCAATGATAGTCCTTTCAAACAGAAATATGGTACGTCGCCGTCACACAGCCTCCAGATGTCAGCCTGGTGATTTGGTCAGACTGGATATTATTATGTTATTCAATAAATTTTAATGGAAAATTCTGTAAAAACCTTTAACTTTCGACAGTCTGATCAAATTATAAGTAAAAAGATTATGGTCGATATTGCTTTTGTTCCATTTGTCACACTGGATATAAAAGGTTAGGTTGAACCGAACAGACTGAATTATGGGATTTAATGTCTCACTGGGTCTGCACTGGGTATGTTGCAGATTTTGGCAAATATAGTACATGATCTGGGTATTAAACTGCATACTTTTTTTGTTGTTGTTGTTGTCCAAAAATAAAAAGTATGCCATTCTGAAAAACAAGAAAGATCAGAATATGCATATTAGTGTACTGTGTACTGCATACTGCATCGTATAATTTGTGCATTTTTAGTAGTACATTAAGTAGTATGCAGTCAAACATTTTATTAAATGTTTGACTTTTATTAACATTTATAGTATTACTATATTGCTGTCATATACGAGAAATAAAGAAAGAAAGAAAGAAAGAAAGAAAGAAAAAAAAAAGATTGTTAGAAGTGAAAAAAATATCTGCATACTACATCTGTTATACATCTTATTGTCTACTGTCAAAAAAGTAGTACATGAATTACTTGAAATAGTCTGCAGTATGCAATGATAATCCTTTCAAAACGAAATATGCTATGTTGCTGTCACACAACATTCTGATGTCAACCTGGTGATTTGGTCCGATTGGATATTATTATTTTATTCAATAAATTTTAATGGAAAATTCTGTGAAAATTACAAGTAAAAAGATTATGGCTGATATTGCTTTTGTTCCATTTGTCACACTGGATATGAAAGGTTAGGTTGAACATATTGAATTGTGGGATTTAATGTCTCACACAAGTGTGCACTGTGTCCAAAAATAAAAAGTATGCCATTCTGAAAAACAAGAAAGATCTGAACATGCATATTAGTGTACTGCATACTGCATATTATAAATTGTGCATTTTTAATAGTGCATTAAGTAGTATACAGTATGCAATTATAATTGTTTAAAGAGAGTATTATAAGTATATATATATATATGTATATTTGTGTGTAAGAAAGAATTGTGTGAAGTGAAAAAATACTGCATACTACATCTGTTATACAGCTTATTGTCTACTGTCTAATAAAAAAAGTTGTACATGAAGTCTGCAGTATGCAATGATGATCCTTTTAAACAGAAATATGCTATGTTGATGTCACACCACCTCATGATGTCAATCTGGTGATTTGGTCTGGTATTATTATTATTATATTATTATATCATTCAATACATTTTAATTGGAATTGCTGTTAAAATCTTTAACTATGTTGACAGTCTGATCAAAATATGAGTGTAAGGATTATGGCTCATATTGCTTTTGTTTCATTTGTCACACTGGATATAAAATGTCAGGTTGAATTGTGGGATTTAATGTCTCATGCAGTGTACACTGGGTATGTTGCAGATTTGGTCAAAAACAGGATATGATCTGGGTATTACACTGCATACTACTTTTATTCCAACAATAATATGTATGCCATTCTGAAAAGACAGAAGTCAGAATATGCATATTAGTGTACTGTATACTGCACAGTATATCCTGTGTACTGTGTACATATTTTAATAGTGCATTAAGTAGTGTGCAGTATGTCATTATAATTCTTTCAAACAGTAGTATCGCTATGTTGCTGTCACATGCCACAAAGAAAGAAAAAAGGGTCAGGTCTGAAATATTACTGCACTGCATAGTATGTAATATGCTTTTTTGTTTGATTGTTTGTTTGTTTGTTTAGTATATAAAGTAGTATTCAGTATGCATTTCGAATTGTTTCAAACTGTAATATGCTACGTTGCTGTCACAGGTCACAAAAAGAAAGAAAGAAAGTTAATATTAGTCTGCTGCATTCTGCATAGTATATACAGTGTATTTTTAATAGCATATGAAGCAGTATGCAGATTTCACAATATTTAGCATTTTTAATCTAATTTTGAAAAAAGCTTTAACTTTTTTGCAGTTTTATTAATATATACAAAATTATTATCATAATTAAACAACGAGTGGTTAATTTTGCTTCAGTTTCATTTGTCAGAATGAAAATGTTGGGCAGATGGCATTGCATTGCACATCAGAGATTTTCCACTGTATACATAATGCATAGTACTACCCAAAAAAGTTGGTTTGATATTTAAATAAATAATAATAATAATAATAATAAAAATCAAACTACACATATGTGAAGCTATATTTCAAAACATTTCTCTTCACATTTACTAATTCATGTTCTTTCATGTTTGATTTCTTTGTGACAAAGTCTTGTCCTACAAAGGTCCTCTTTGTGAGAAGCAAAAACAGGCCGCAGAAACCTCTGATCTTCTGTTGACTGAAGAGCGACTTCTGAACAAAAACACAATTTGAGTTGTACTACATTATATGTTGTGGTGTCAGAAGATCTGCTTGCGGTATAGTGACCCTCAGTGATTTTGTTTGTTCACTAATATCGCCTACAATCTTGAAATTTCCATTATTCACTATAGCTGCAAGAATGTTCCCTTAGCATTCTTCTCACTGTTTTGACCATATGGCACTCACAGCTCATCCAAACCATCATCTTACTTTAACAACCCGTGCTTCTCACAACTAAGCACATTATTCTCAGAGATCACCTCCACTTCAGGAGGGGCTTTTTGGAGACATGAAAACACAACTCAGGCTGTTTGAGATGCTCTCTTTAGAGGAGGATAAACACACTTCAGCTCAACACAATGACTTTTCTATTCCTCCTCACCACCTAGTGTAGAGATACAGAGGACTCTTCACAGAGAGAGATTCTGCACAACGTCAAGATTAATTCAGACAACCTATAATAATGCTACATTGCAACTTTGCTGCCATGATAATATGGTTTTAGATTACAAGTGTTCAAGGCATTAAAAGTGCTTTTTTTTTTATTGTCAACATTCTTTCTCTCCCTGCTAAATATGCAGAGACAAATATATGTCATTCGTAGGTTGACTCCCCTGAAGAGTATAAACACTGTGCTTATGTGGTGCTGTCAAATCATGACACACTTTAAGAAACCCATAGAATCATATAATATAGGAATTTTGTGGCTATTAGTCCATGTCTGTTTGATTTTAGGTCACCTGTATGCCTGTGAATTTGACAAAAATATTGAAGACAGAAAAACAGATGTATTTATTTTTTTCTTGCCAGTACAAAATAATATTTTGTATTTTTAAATTAAATTAAATTAAATAAAAAAAAATAATTTTGGTCACAAAAACAAATGTCTGGACACCTGGATCCTGCAAAACCCGCTGAGAACCACTGCTGTAAATGACAGTGTTTGTGTAGCATATTTTATGTTATTATAATTATAATAGCAATATAACTGTACATAATATAATGAAATCAGGTGCTTTAAATATCTATAAAGTGTGTTTGTTAGTATTACATTGTAATTACATTGTAATAGTTCTAGTAATGCTACACGTATTCTTTTTTATTATTTTATATTTTAATCATGCTTTTCCTCTTTCCTTCTTTCTTTCTTCTTGTAAAAAATACATTATTTAAAAATATAATAGGAATTATTATTATTATTATTATTATTATTATTATTATTTCACTGGTCTGAGGACACTGTAAACCTCAATTTGGCTCTTTCAGCAGCCATTTGCTTCTTTCTTCAGATGAAATCTAGTAAAACATATTTAACTATTCAAAATATGTATTGGTCCATCTCAGGTAACTTTATTTAATTTTTTGCACAATTTTAAAGTGCATGATGGATGGATGGATGGATTTTCTCATTCCTGTTACCAAAACTCTTATGTCTTTTAAAAAGCATGTTAAAAAATATCTCAACAAATTCCTTCATTTTCCCCTCAGGCAGGTGTTTATTTTAAAGAAATTGTTGGTTTTATGGTCAGTACAATAATATTTAACATAAAAAAAAATCACTTTTAATCTACACAAGGTGTATTTTCTAAATTACACAAATTTTTATTTTAAAGGTAACTCAAAAAAACTATTTAGTAACAGGAATGAAACTAGGTAAAATGAATGAATATCCATTATATTAGTATACAAGTTTGACTGCACATGTGAGGTATTAATGCTTGCACTGATATAGTGAAGAGTGTTAAACACTGACTAGTGAGGTGACCTCACTGGTTTTTGTTAGGGTTATGTTTAGGGGTAGAGGACGGGTTATAAGATAAGATATAAATAACGAAAAATAATAAATATAAACTATTAAATTAAAAATAATAAACTTAATAAATAATGCCCTTTTAGTTTTTCTGTGGATATTGTTTTCTTACTCAAATGCCATTCCATGTTTGGGTCTAATACATAATTCCGACAGGACAGAAATTGCAAGTACAATTTCTGCCGTAACATAAAACAATAATGCAGGAGCAACCATAAGTTTTTGCTGGGCAAAAACATTGTCTTGTGGATAAAAAGCCAAAACACTGAGGAAAAAAAGATGCATTTCAAATTTATCTAGATTCATATGGATATATTTACATAAAAAATATTAAATAAATCACTAATTTCTGTTACTACTACTCAGTTAGTATAGATGTCACACTGCAGGCAGGAACAGACAGACGAAGACAAGAAATAAACAAAATACATTTAATAATCCACAATGAAGCTCAGGAACAGGAACACGGGGAAGTAACATTTAACGTCCAACAAACCAAGAGGGAAAACACACGCTATATATACACTGACTGATTAACACACAGGTGCAGACAATGAGGGAGAGACCAAAACACACAGAGCTGC
>JAHKKF010501204.1:0-12290 GCA_019740295.1 Labeo calbasu
TTTCACCATGACACAGTCCTCCTTTGAGGTGTGGCCATACCCACCAGTGTCATATTGCATCAATCAAGACTATTTTATAATTTAGAGAAATAGTGTCATTTTAATTAAAAACCATTGGTATGGTCTGTAAGTGTAAACCCATTGAACACAGTACAATGAAGCTTAAATGGCCCACTTTACCCGAATTCACCCTACAAAACATGCAGTGCATCCCCCCATGCTCCAGGACAGGTTTGAAAACCCCTGAGTTACACTATAGTCTCTACATACATAAGAAAAAAAAATAGCTGGATGGATTTACAGAGAAAATATTTGACTTTAGCTTCTATTGCAATTACTTGTGTCTCAACTCAGACTTGACACTGGTGACAAGTTTTCTCAGGCTGATCTAACTGTATGCTTTCAGTGTAGCACACTGAGCAGAAAAATTGAATCATCAAATGTTGAAAAGTGCAAAGACAACTACATGTAAAATAAAGTTGCCCCCAAGAGTAATAAGAAAACAAGGACTTGTAGATGGAGGTACACTGAATCAAATCAAATGCAAAAAATGTGAGTGCCAGTGATTTGGAACTCTTATCCTGACTGGTCTGCATGCAGCTTTTTAAACCCAAAAGCCATTGTTCTACAACAGGCTTTGCAAAAACTTACAAACTATTCTGGGCCTGACAGCCCAGCGCATAAGAGCCATCTGAACAAATGTACAGTTTTGATGCCAGAACACCTACATACCCTATAATAGCTAAAATGACAGAAGCTCTCAGTAACTTCAGAGAATTGCTTTTTTTTTTTTTTGCTATCTCAAATATCTCATTATATCATGTATAATGTATATTCCCATATAGGATACTTTATTATTACAGTGCAAACCTTTGAGATTCAGTTTGTTACAATCAATATCAATCTCAGTGACATAAATGACACAGATTATCATCCACTAATGTCTTCCACTTCCTATCCACATATTTTGAGCACAGTGGTTAAGTTTAATGCATGCAATAAAACAACATATCAATCCTTTAACACGCTAACATGGTAACTTGGGGGAAAAAGGAAGGAAAAGAAAAAAATATGAGATGGGGCAAATGAAATGTTGGAGGATTTGCGCTTGAAATGTGGAACTTTGTTAATTATTGAGTGTGGCTCACAAGATTCATACTGTCTTGGGAGTGAAGTGTGCTATGAGTAAATAATTAAAACATAGCTAGAGGGGGTAGAAGACATTTTCTGCCAAACACTGAGATGTAGCCATAGCCAAGACATTATAAGATATTTTTACCCATCTTAACTGCATTGAAGAGGAGAAGTTGTATGCTAGTATACTGTGACCTTACAGTTTTATTGTAAAATGTCATGTAAGTTATGAAGACAAATGGTCATCAAATGGTCATCCCTCCTCCCGGAAAATTTTATATATAATTCAGCCTACCTAAACACTTAAAATTGTTGATATTAGTAGGTTTAAAGCAAAACATAATTTGGCAAATTTATTGGCCTATCTTAAAACAAGAACCACTTTAAATTCACAAGCATAGCTAAACCTGTACACACAAACTTATTCACTCACACAAAAACACAAATGAAATAAGCATTAAAATGTCTTCTTTTTTTTGAACAAAGCCAATATAGTTTTATAGTAAATATGCATCTAAGGGAGAAAACTTTGAAACAAGTGTATTTTGTTTATTCTTTAAAGTATATTCTAGTACATTCTATATATTTGCGATTTCTCAGCCTTACACGTAGCTTGGTTTTAAACAGCATATTGGCATAATATAATACTACATACTGTAGTATTAAAAAGTTAAAAATAAATATTAAAGTATTAAAAATAATATATAAGTTTTTTCCTTAGCAAACATGTTAAATGACAGAAACAAAAGCTAATTTTCTGTATGTGCAGTGCTGTTGAGGTGATACAGAGAAGCTGCAAAAAAAAAACCCTAGTGAAAAGATACTTTTAACTGACAGACAAAGCAACGTTATGAATAAAACTTTCAGCAAGAGAGCGGCAAATTACAATTTACTCACCGGCTCTAAGTGGCTTTTAATTCTAACTTTTCAGCAGTTACAATCAAGTGGGATAATAGGTGAGACAGAGAATCTTTTCACAAACCTAAGTGCCTTCTCCTACACTCATTTTCAGGTTCAGATTGAATAGGCCTGTCTCTAAATATACCATAGCGTTCTTTGCTATATTGACACTATAATAAGCATACAAATGTTTAACTGGCACCCACACAGTGTGTGCAGGAGCCGAGAAACAAATGCTTTTGGAATGAGAACGGATAAACATGCCCAACAGGACAAATGTGCATGATTTGATTGAGTTGCCTCAATCCATTACGGTAAATCAGCCCTCCGCTATTGTTTCCTTGAGAGTTGCTTTTTCAATTCCATTCAAATGTGTGAATAAAATTGTAGCAGGGAGGAGAATATCTCATTGCTTAGGCATAGAGAGAGCAGACAATGGCTAATCGCTAAAGGGGTATGACATCTCCCTATAAGAGGCCTCTGGTCCATGTCCAAATATCTGTACAGACAGCATGTGGCGGGAACTCAGCTAAGTTTACCATGAATTTGCTGCTCACGTACCTTTGAGATAAGCTTAATGTGATATTGCCAGCTTGATATTCTGTTGCTTTCTCAGAAATGCAAAATGTTGTCTGTGAATGCTGAAGCCTTGATGTTAACAATAACGATTCAAAATAGCAATACTCATCAATTCTTTTTGCCTCAAATAAGGTGTAGCTGAAGTGCATCTGCCTCATTATTCTGAGAGCTGTCTACACAATCAAAATACTCGCTCACATACCTTAATATGAATCTTGTTATGTACACATACACCTTTCTTGCACAAATTAGTTTGTCCAAAAGGTAGTAACACTGGCCTGACCCTTTGGTTTAGAGTCCAAAAAAAAACTCAGGGTACAGCAAAAAACTACTCAAGACTCAGCAAGAGATTTGTGCAACATTAGTTTAAAAGACATTTTTACCAGTCATAACTTAGTGTGCATTTATGAAGCACCTGTGTGTGTATGTATGTATGTATGTATGTATGTATGTATTTATTTATGAAAAGGGAAGCGAATGAAAAAAAAAAAAAAAAGAGACATGTTCAACTTAACTGCAGGTAACAGCAACAAGTACAGTTTTTCATCTGAATCTTGAGGCAAAATACATGTTTGACATGCCTGACTATTTCAGTTCAGTCAGAGGAACAGAGCTTCACAATTTACAAATTCTGGTGTCACTGAATTACATCTTCATTGCTGAAGAGTGAATGAAAGGTCATCTGCCAGTGGGCACAATGTCTACTTGCCAAGGCAACATTGTAAAAAGTGATAATATGCTAATTTTATATGTTACCTGATACATTTATTATTTATTTATTTATTTTTACAATATATTGGATTACCACACAATTTAAAGGAATAGTTTACCCAAAAAAGTGAAAATTCTGTCACTTACACTTACGACCCCTGGCAATAATTATAAAATCACTACACTTAGAGGATGTTCACCCAAATGTTTTACTTCATAACAAATACACAAATCACAGATACGACACAAAACAATTTTTGTTTAATTATTCAAAATTTGGTATTGGTATTGGTAAAAACAAAATGGAAAGATTATAACACACAGGCAGATCAAGGAAGATATCAAACTCAAAGCAATTTGCCTTGAAAATAGAAAATTCACAACGAAATTAAAAAAAATGAAGAACAAATGTGCGGAAACAGGAGTCGATGTGTGTGACATAACTGTAAGAAACTGGTTGAATGAAATGAGATTTACATATAGAAAGGCCAAATGAAAACCAGGATGAACACATAAACAAAAGAAAACAAGATTACAGTAAAGAGAAGAAGTCATAGAGTGTGGATGATTGGATAAAAGTAATACTGAGTGATGGTCAGCGGAAATAGCAACATATACAGCTCAACTGCACTCACGGCGACCCGAGTTTGATTCCTGTATCAAGGTCCTATATCCTGCTCCCCTCTCACTACCCAGTACTTTCCTGTCATTTCTCCACTGTCCTGTCTCAATAATAAGTAACAAAAAGCCCAAAAATATTAATAAATAAATAAGTGATTTTGAGTGATGAATCACAAATCTGTAGTGAACAAGGAGATGATGCTGAAACTTTTGTCTGGTGCCCTTCTAATGAAATGTAGAAAGATGACTTCCTAAAGAATGCAATCAAATTTCCTAACTCACTTATAATATGGGGTTGCATGTCAGGTAAAAGACCAGGGGAAATGACTATCCTTACCTCAACAGTCAATTCACAGGTTTACATTGAAACTTTGGACACTTTTCTCATTCCATCAACAGAAAAGAAGTTTGGTGATGATGTTAGTGTCATAATGTACCTTGCCACAGAGCAAAGAGTGTTAAAGCTTTTCTTCAGGAAAGGCATATCAACTCAATGACATGGCCAGCAAACAGTCCGGATCTCAATCCAATGAAAATGTATGGTGGAAATTGAAAAAACTGGTTCATGACAAGGCTCCATCTTGCAAAGCTGATCTGTCAACCGCTATTCAAGAAAGTTGGAACCAGCTTAATGAAGAATATTGTTAGTCCATGCCCTAAAGAATTCAGGCCGTAATAAATGCCAGAGGAGGAGCAACGAAGTACGGTAACACTTTAGAATAGGTAACACTTATTCACTATTAACTACGACTTTTCCCTCAATAAATTCCTAATTTGCTCCTTATTAATAGTTAGTAAGGTAGTTGTTAAGTTTACGTATTGGGTAGGATTAGGGATGTAGAATAAGGTCATGTAGAATAAGGCATTAATATATGCTTAATTAGTACTAATAAATGGCTAATATTCTAGTAATATGCATGCTAATAAGCAACTAGTTAAGAAACCGTAAAATAAATTGTTACCCAAAGTAACAATGTGTTTTTTGGTTGATGATTCCATAATTTTTTCCTGTACTTGATATGGAAAATAATTTTCCATTTATTTAAAAAAAAAGTTTAATCTCAATTGTTTGAGGTATGTTTCACATAACCAGAATGATGAATTATTAAACAAAAATTGTTTTGTGTCATATCTGTGATTTGTTTATTTGCTATGAAGTAAAAAATTTGGGTGAACAACATTTAAGTGTGGTGATTCCATAATTTTTTGCCAGGGGTTGTATGACGTTGAATGGCTTTCTTTCTTGTGTTGAACATAAAAGAAAGTTTAGTTTCAAGAATATTTTTGTCCATATAATGAAAGTCAGTGCAGTCCAAAACAATATTGAATCCCACAGGCATTCATTGTATGGATGAAACGCTGAAACTTAATATGTTGCTTTGTGTTCCACAGAATAAAGAAAGTTATACATGTTTGGAACAACATGAAGGGTGAGTAAATTATTACAGAATTGTTATATTGGGTGAACTATTGTTTCAAGCTGTGAACAAATAAATACATTGAAGTTTACATAGCCAATATATTTAAAACGATTCAAATCAGTAAAAATATTTACAGCTTCGTATCATGAAAGCATGTTCTACTTGCTAACACCCAGAGAGATATGCACACATGGTCTACTAATCTTGTGACTGTCCTATTGTGCAGCATGTCCATTTGCTGCCCGTGTGAGAGATCCAACATATTCCATTTATAAGTAGTTGGGAGAGAGGAAGCACAGAGGAAAGGCTTGCCGTCTCATCTGCCATGTGCCTCATTGCTGATAAGGAGCCGAGCTTGAACTGTCACTGGTCACGGGGGCCACACCAGGGGCCACGTTCTGCATCAGGTCCCCGGAGTTCCTTTTGGTTAAGTCACCTCACCTAAAAGCAAGGGGATAGCTGTCTGAACTACACATCTTTTGCAGTATCTTATAGGACTGTTTTGACATTCATGGCAGAGTCACTTAGCTTTCTCCCTCCTTAAGGCAGTGGAGAGTCTCTTAGGGCCATCCAGACAGACAGAGTCAAAAAACTCATTAACCTTTAAATTCTTCAGATGAATACGCTGCCCTTAATTTGTGAGTATTCACTCTAAATTAGTTTTACTTTTTTTTTTTTTTTTTTTGTGCTGTATATGTGAATGTGTATACATTACATAGACAAAAGTATTAGGACATACCACAATTACTGAATTCAGGTGTTTCAATCAGACCCATTGCCACAGGTGTATAAAATAAAGCATTTAGAGAAGCAGTCTGTAATTTGCAATCATTTGTGGGAAAAAAATGGGTCGTTCTGAAGAGCTGCTTGAAATTAAGTGTGATACTGTGATGGGATGCCACCTTTGCAATAAGTCAGTAAGTGAGCACTGCCCCTTACTTCCAGTGAAGTGAAATTTTAATGCTTCACAATAGCATATCTGTTTTATCATGGCTGTACACAGTACACAAGGCAAAATCCATAAAGACCAGGTTGGATGAGTTTGGTGGCAGAAATTCTGACAGAAACACTCCAAGATCTTGAGGAAAGTGATATAAAACTTGGAAATTTACTTGGATTTAAGCTGTTTTGTCGAATCATAGTTTTGAGTTAGAAATCCCATTCATATGAAACTGTATATCTAATGCACATTCAGAAGTATCAGTTTTCAAATCTCTCAGCATGTTAAAATTGTGTTGAAGTCATAACATAATATAGCAAGGAATTGTGCTTTGTGCAAAAATTAAGCTAAACCCACTTCTAACCCAGCACTTTTAGAAAACTGCAGACCGGTATCTATTCTTTCTTTCATTATAAAAACACTTAAACGAATGTTCAACCATGTCTTGGCCTTTCTCACTTGGAACAACCTCCTGGACAGCAACCAGTCTGGCTTTAGAAGTGGACATTTAAGAGAAACCTCCCCGCTCTCGGTTGTTGAAGCCCTAAGACTTCCAAATCTTCAATACTTATCTTTCTGGATCTGTCTGCTGCTTTTGACATAGTCAACCAACAGACCCTCCTGTCAATCCTCATGGCAAAGGGGATCTCAGGAACCGCACTCCAGTAGTTTGAATCTCATCTCTTAGATAGGTCCTTCAAGGTATCTTGGAGGGATAAGGTGTCCAAGCCACAAGATCTAGCTACTGGGGTGCCTCAGGGCTCAATTCTTGAGCTACTTCTCTTCTATATGGCATTACTAGGTTCTGTCAGGAAAATGACCCAATATTACATATCTGTAAGTGGCAAAAGTCTGTGAATCTCTAGTCCTGAAAGTAAACAAAGAGAACCCAATAAAATAAATGAGACGAAAATTCAATTGTTTATTTAGAAAAATGGTCAATTGTTTATTTAGAAAAATGATCCAGTATTAAACATTTGAGAGTGACAAAAGTATCTGAATCTATTTTCCTTTAGGATTTGGTTTAATTTTGTGGTATAATTCAGAATTCATTGCTCCATCACTGGCAAGCCGTCCTGGCCCAGATGCACCAAAATAGGCCCAAACCATGAAAAAAACACCACCATGTTACACAGATGGAATAAAGTTCTTATGCTGGAATGCAGTGCTTTCCTTTCTTCAAACATAGTGCTTCTCATTTAAACCAAAACGTTCCACTTTTGTTTCATCCGTCTACAAAACATTTGTCCAATAACCTTCTGGCGTGTCTACATGATCTTTAGCAAAGTGCAGATGGGCAGCAGTGCTCTTTTTGGAGAGCAGTGGATTTCTGCTTGCAGCTATGCCATGCACACCATGTTTGTTTAGTGTTCTCCTGATGGTGGACTCATGAAAGTTAACATTAGCCAATGTGATAAAGGTCTTAATTTGCTTAGAAGTGACCCTGGGGTCCTTTGCAACCATGCAAACTACATGTTTTGCTTTTGGAGTGATCTTTGTTGGCTGACCACTCTTGGAGAGGGTAACAATGATCTTGAATTTGTACACAATCTGTCTGAATGTAAATTGGTCGAGTCCAAACTATTTAGAGATAGCTTTGTATCCATTTCCAGTCTGATGAGCAACAGCAACTCTTTTCTGAGGTCCTCAGAGATCTTCTATGTTTGTGCCATGATACACTTCCACAAACATGATTAGACTTTGATTAATCCCTGTTTTCTAGATAAAACAGGGCAGGCAATGGCACTTTCAGTCATCCCACTGATTGAAAACACCTTTGAACAGATTGACTTTAATTACACCTTAAAATTAAAAACTAATTCTAAAGATTCGCATACTTTTGCCACTCACAAATATGTAATATTGGATATTTTCCTGAATAAAGAAATGACAAACAAAATATTTTTGTCTCATTTGTTTAATTGGGTTCTCTTTGTCTGTTTGGACTTGTGTGAAAATCTGATTATGCTTTGGGATATTTGTATGTAAAAAAATAGAACATTTTAAAGGGTTCAAAAACTTGAAAAAAATGTATATATTTATTTATCGGTAACACTTTACACTATTAACTAGTTAATTATTTTCATGCCTATTATCAACATATTGGCTGTTTATATGTGACCCTGGACCACAAAACCAGTCATAAAGATCAATTTTTGGAAATTGAGATTTATACATCATCTAAACGCTGAATAAATAAGCTTTCCATTGATGTTTGTTATGATAGAACAATATTTGGCCTTTAAAGTTGTCCAAATGAAGTTAAATATGCATATTACTAATCAAAAATTTAATTTTCATATACAGTAGGAATACTGTATATGAAAATTAAATATACATTACAGTAGGAATTTTACTAATATCTTCATTATAATATCTTCAAATTTAAAAAATATCTTCATGGAACATGATCTTGTCAGGCATTCACCACAGCCACCTCCACCTGCCACGTCACCAGTAGCATCGCCCACCCGCTCTCAATCACTGGAGTTCTAATCCTCCACACCTGAATCCAATCAGCCACGCCCTGTAAAGGACTCTCACTCTCAGTCATTCACTGTCTGGTCTACCGTTCAGATCCCTTATGCTAGCTCCAGACCTCTCTGTGTTTCTTCCTTTGGACTCCCCTGTGAATTACCTGGACTCATCGTGGCTTTCCCCTTACGGACTCACTACTACAGCTCAACTGATTCGAGATTCGTGCAGCCATGGCGCTGTATGATGACTCCATTGGATTGGAATCCTTTCTGCAACGAACAACCAGAGTTTCCCAGCGACTAGCCGCCTGCCAGCCACTGGTAACCGCTCCTCAGCCCGCTTTGGTGGCTGCCTGTTTCCCAGTACCAGAACCTATGCAAGTTGACACCACTTGTCTATCACGTGCAGAAAGGAATCGCCGCATGTCATCGGGCTTATGCTTCTACTGCGGCAATCAAGGTCACCTCATCTGCAACTGTCCTGTCAGACCCCCACGCCCGATGGTGAGTACCATCCAATCAGAAATTGAAACAACAAATTTGACTCTTGTACCTGTTACTCTCCATACTTCTGAGCACAGTCTGTCCGTTTCTGCTCTGATTGATTCAGGTTCCTTCGGCAACTTCATCTCACAGGAATGCTTAAGTCAACTCCAACTCTCCCATCAATGTAATTTTCGAGAATATTCAATAAAGACTATTCAGGGAAAACCACTGGGGTGTGGGACGGTACTTTACTCTTCACCACTCATCACCCTGCAAGTTGGACTGTTTCATAAGGAGGACATACGGTTTCTGGTACTGGAAGATTTACACCGTCAGCGTAATCCTGGGATGCCCGTGGCTCCAACGTATGCCACAACTCCGCTGGGATCCCTGTGACATTATTCGTTGGAATGAACAATGTTATGATCAGTGTCTATCTAACCTGCCTCTTCCCCGAGCCATTCCAGTACACCTGGCCTCTACCCAAGTTGAAAGCCCAGAACCAGAATTCCCTCCAGAAATCCCAGCGATGTGGCGTTCCAGGATGTGTTCAGTAAACGGGCAGCCTGGAGCCCAACTTCCCAAGGGATGAATCTATCCACTGTCCATCCCGGAGCGCCAGGCGATGGAGTACATCGCATACATAACTGCACCACTGACCTCCCCCTTGAGGGGTAAACCTAAACATCTCACTTGGAACCCCGCTGCCCACAAAGCTTTCTAACAACTCAAGACCATCTTTAGAACTGCTCCTTTATTACATCACCCAGATCCTGAACTTCCCTTTACGGTTGAAGTCGACGCTTCCACCACTGGAGTTGGAGCGGTGCTCTCTCAAGCAGTTGGTGAACCTCTTCTCCTCCATCCCTGTGCCTTTTCCCGTGAGCTGTCTCCGGCGGAGCAGAATTATGACGTGGGAAATCGTGAACTACTGGCCATCAAGTTAGCCCTGGAAGAGTGGCGTCATTGGCTGGAGGGGGCAACACATCAGTTCACCATCACGGATCACAAAAATCTCCAATGTCTGCGAGAAGCCAAGCGTTTGAACCCCAGGCAGGCCCGATGGGCCCTCTTTCTGACCAGATTCAACTTCAAAATCACATACCGTCCAGGTCCAAAGAATGTAAAGGCTGATGCCCTCTCCCACCAGTTTTCCATCGATTCTCCTACGGAACCAGAACCCATCATACCACCTGACTTGATCGTCAGTCCCATCATTTGGGACATGGACCAGAACATCCGTAACGCCACCCTCCAGGAGCCTGCTCTGCCGGAATGCCCAGAAGGGAAGATCTACGTACCTCGTTCCCAACGTCAAACCCTTCTGGGCACAGCTCATGAATCTCCGGGCTCTGGACATCCAGGCAGCAGACGGACCCTCTCTCTCCTTCAAACTCAGTACTGGTGGCCCAGTATGCACCGTGATATCACCAGGTACATCCAAAGCAGCTCAGTCTGTGCCATGTCTAACTCTCCTCGCCAATTACCTGCAGGAAAACTGGTTCCACTACCCATACCACAGAGGCCCTGGTCCCACATCGGGGTGGACTTCATCACTGATCTCCTGAACTCTGAAGGTAACACATGTTATGGTAACCGTGGACAGATTCTCCAAATCATGCAAGCTTATTCCAATAAAGGGATTACCTACAGCTCTGGAGACTGCCGAACAACTGCTCCAGCATGTATTCCGTCTCCTGGTCTCCTGGATGAGATTGTGTCGGACCGGTGTCCTGAATTCATCTCCCATGTCTGGAAAGTATTCTTCAAATTACTGGGTATCTCTGTTAATCTCTCTTCTGGTTGCCATCCACAGACAAACGGCCAGACTGAAAGGAAGATCAAAGAGCTTGGGCGTTACC
Source organism: Labeo calbasu (assembly GCA_019740295.1). Lineage (NCBI taxonomy): Eukaryota > Metazoa > Chordata > Actinopteri > Cypriniformes > Cyprinidae > Labeo > Labeo calbasu. Next base: position 11,132 of record JAHKKF010501204.1, read on the forward strand.
TCCAGTCATACTGCCACGAGGACCAACACAGCTGGAGCAGGTTCCTCTCGTGGGCCGAGTAAGCACAAAACTCCCTCTGCCAAGATACCACTGACTTAACACCCTTCCAGTGCGTACTCTGTTATCAGCCTCCGCTGTTTCCCTGGATGGAGGAGCCCTTGAATGTTCCAGCTGTTCACCACTGATTCCGAGAAAGCGAGAGAGTGTGGGACTCAGCACACCGCCTCCAGTGGGCAGTCCGTCAGCACAAGAGATTCGCCGACACCAGAAGGAGAGAGGCGCCCGTATACCGACCTGGGGATCAAGTCTGGCTCTCTATTCACGACCTGCGCCTACGGCTGCTCTGCCGCAAGCTGAGTCCCCGCTATATTGGTCCATTCAGAATCCTGAGGCAGATCAACGATGTGACATTTCAGCTTCAGCTCCCACCCAGGTACTGCATTCACCCCACTTTCCATGTCTCGCTTCTACAGCCGTTTTCTCCCTCTGCCACAGAACCCACCAGAGCTGAAGCTGAACCCCCTCCTCCTGAAGTTCTGGACCAACCATCTATCTACACTGTCCATGAAATCCCGGATTCACGGCGCCAACTGGGAGGGGTATGGGCCTGAGGAACGATCCTGGGTTTCCCGAGAGGACGTACTCGACCCTACCCTTCTGCTGGAATTCCATTGCAGCCACCTGGATCGCCCTGCCCCTCGCAGTCGCGGCCGTCCTCGGCGTCATGTTAGGGCGTCGGGAGCCGCCCCTGGAGGAGGGGGTAATGTCAGGCATTCACCACAGCCACCTCCATCTGCCACGTCACCAGTAGCACTGCCCACCCGCTCTCAATCACCGGAGTTCTAATCCTCCACACCTGAATCCAATCAGCCATGCCCTGTAAAGGACTCTCACTCTCAGTCATTCACTGTCTGGTCTACAGTTCACATCCTTTATGCTAGCTCCAGACCTCTCTGTGTTTCTTGCTTTGGACTCCCCTGTGAATCACCTGGACTCATCGTGGCTTTCCCCTTACGGACTCACTACTACAGCTCAACTGATACAAGGATTGTCAGATAAGCTTATTAATCCATCCATCCATTCTTGCATTCCATTTTACAATCCTGTCAATAAAGCTCTTGTTTGGTTTGCACCTTACCTCTGCCTCTGGTCTCATCCC
>JAHKKF010501205.1:0-13977 GCA_019740295.1 Labeo calbasu
ACAACAAACAGATGTATTGATTTATCTTTTTTCTTTTCTTTTTGAAATTCTTGTACTTTTCATGTTTTTTTGAGCAGGCCATCGTGTTACGCCTGTTTCACACATGCTCTGTTTGCTCCGTTTCTTTTATTTCCATCAATGACAGACTTCAGCAGGTTTCACTTTAAAAGCAGCACTGTCTCTTTAAAACCTTACATGGATCTGACACATCAGGTTTTCTCCAAACTCTTTATGCTCATGTAAGACTTTATAACTCATTTAAGACTATGTTTATGAGATAACTCACCAAAACCGTGCATTTTGACTTGGGATGGACGATATCTTATCGTTTGCGATATACTGGTAAAAATTCTCCCCATGATAAGAATTAGTCTTTCTGCAATAATAACGATAAAGTCTATTTGTTGTCATATTGCATATTGCCATGCAGAGCTTTTTTTCCAAATTAAATTCATAACCTAAGTCAAGTGTTTGAAATAACTTTTTGTAATCAGACGTGGTTTCATATCACAGAATGAAGCAGAAATCATACTATTTTATAGCATTATATACAGTGATAAAAGATATGTTGATTAGCATTGCATTATACAAATATTTTATCCTTATAAAAATACCCAAGATTGATGGAAGAACACAGACAAACCACATACTGTCGCAATCGTATGTTTATTATCAAGTTTCCTCAGTTAAAATGTCTTTCTCTGTGTTTTATTCAGCTACAGCCATAACTGGAAACCTTTGTCCATATCAGGGATTTCCTGGAGCGTAGAAATGCCAGTATGAATTAAACAGTCATTACTCAGTAATGCTCACAACACCCTATTTTGGGTAAAAATAGGAAAGATAATACTTTTATCTAAAGAAGCAGAATTTTTTTTTGTCTCTTAGTGGATGCATAAGATTCCCTAATTTATCGTCACTGATATCGTTATCGCGATAAATACCAGAAACATTGTGATATATTTTTAAGCCCATATCACCAGCGTTGCCAACTTAGATTTAGCAACACTTCAGACTACCCTAGCATCTTTCTCTTCGAAAAGCACCTAGAAAAAAATTTAGCTATTTTTACAAATTATTTGGCAACTTGTAGCAACTGTGACTTAAATGAAAAAAGGCACACATTTTGCCTCTACATTGCACAAAAACAGGAAATGAAAGGTGTCTAGCAGTGCACATATCACGTGAATTTAGCTGCTAGTTGAAGCTGTTCGTTAATAATTGTTCATTTATGAAAACACCTTGTTATTAGTTTGTCCCTGCACATGTTGATCAGTTAAAAAATATGTGGAAAAATGGAAAAGGTGCTGTTAATTTTCTGCCAGGACATTATCCGTTACGTTGTAACATAAAAAAAAAACAAAATACAATGCGCAATTTTAAATCAATACAGAACATTTCTTCAAATTAACACAGTATGTTATGCCTTATTTTCAAATTTTCTTTTGAAGTGCTCTTTTCTTAAAGTGTAGCATATCTAAATATCTACCAATACACTGCTCAAAAAAATATTTTTTTAGAATGTGTAGATTTTTCTAGATAATAAGAAAATACATAAAATGTCAGTTTTCAAAAATGTGTAAATATTCAATAAATGTATGATATTTATATTTTAATATTATATTTATTTTTTAGTTCTACTAATAAATCTAAATTAACATTTCTAATCATATTCATTATGTTTTTGCTGTGATCTATATGTGTATTTTATGCAGTGTTGCGTTGTGATAACATAATGATGTCATCACACAATGACAACACAATGTCATTTAGCAGCTTTTAGCAACAAATTGTCCTGCCTTTAGCAACCTTTTCTGAAAATTAGTAACTCGCCAACGCAGATTTTTACTCACATTTGGTGCTTGCGGAGTATTAATTTGATCTATGTATGATCAGTCGAACTGAAAATAAAACGTTACATTTTAGGCATTTAAATTTTTATCTAAAACTACTTCAAACTTCACGCTTGTTAAGTTTTTCTTGACTTTTTGTCTTTTTAATCTAGTTCTTTTGTAAGAAATGAACTGGTCTGCTTTAGAAACAGGAAGACAAAATGAAATGTGTCAGCAGACATGCTTTAGATGAACTTTTTTATTAATTTTCAGTGGGAAAAAAACTTACACTTATTGCAACCACTTAGCAACCACACAGAATGCCTAGCAACCACATAGAACACTTAGCAACTGCATAGCAATCTGTGTCTGAAAAGCTGCGTTTAAGCTGACACAAAATTTTCAATGTTTTTTACTCACGTTACACAGATTGTTGCACACATGTAAACACAAAAATTTGGGAGATTTGAGGTTTTAAATTAAATACATATCTGATATCTGGACAAATGACCTGCATCTAAACACATAAATATGTGTGCTATTGGAATAGCTCACATTGATTTTTACTTTAATCTTTACAGTTTTTCTTAATTGCTTTGATGTAGCCGTCAACTCAAACTCCACATTTTCAAAACAGTTAACACACAGGCCTAAACAGTGGCACTCATGGTCAAAATGACACATTTTGTTTGCAAAAGGCTCTAACCACGCCAAAACATTTAAAATGTGCAACAAAAGCAAATTTTACCTTCAAACAACACAACTTGCAAACAAGTATATGAGCTCTTTCAGTCAATCATTACACAATGGACATAAAATACAACATACAGAACTCAGTGCGAATCAGTGCACCATTGCTTGTCATTGTAGCCTATTGCCAGTGCCATTTGTTGTCTTTCTATATAGGCTGTGTCAAATTTGCCTTTTTGTAAAGAATTGGATCCAGAATAAGAAATGCTTTGATGCATTTTTTCTTGATTCCATGACATTCATTTTTTTTAAACCATGTCTGAAAACTGAAATACTGTAAATATTACAGAGAATACATGTAAACCAAAATACAGTAAAATCTATTGGAGTATAAAAAATTAAGAAAATAAAAATAAAATCTATTACAGTAAAGTATAAAAATCTATTAGAGTATAAGACATAGCCACTATTGATACTCAGTCTCTTCTGTCTTGACGATGGGGCCACATGGCCTCATCCACATCACATTCAGTATCCTCTCTTGCAATGCACCTAGGGAAAAATCTTCTTGCTAGCCTTATCCAACCTTGACATTCCTCTGCACCTATTTCTTGGGCAGCAGCAGTCATTGCATTCAGCAAGGACATTTGCTCATAGGGATGGTGATCATAAACCTTCCACCTCCAAGCACTGAAGAACTCCTCTAAGGGATTCAAAAATGAGGAATATGCTGGGAGGAACAGCATCATCATTGACAAGACGAGAGTGGTGGAACACCACATTGTCCCAGATAATGACGAAGAGTGGCATGCTAGGCCTCAACAGCCCTCTCTCCTCGGGTGGGATCAGCCTCTCATGAAGTGCATTCAGGAATGTTATGAGGTGTTCGGTGTTGTATGGGCCAATAGTAGGGATATGGCATAAGACACCATCATTGGAGATGGCAGCACACATGGTTATGTTGGCACCCTTCTGTCCTGGAACTGTGATAGTGGCCCTGTACCCAATAAGGTTTCTTCCACGTTTCTCACTTTGCTGAGATTGAAGCCGGCTTCATCAACATAAATGAAGACATGATGTGCCCCCTCAACTTCAAGCTCCATTATTCTCTAAATAAAAAAAGGCAAATTTACAATGAAAGGTGAATCCAGTTAACTCTAACTGCATGATATGACAAGGCATTTCATGTTTCCTTACCTCCACATATTGGCATCTGGCCTCCTTCACAACGTCAGAGTTCCTTTGAAATGGAACTCTATAGAGCTACTTCATGGCCATATGGTTCCTTCTTAGGATGCGGTCAATGGTGGTCAGGCTCACGTTGTTGATGTTCCTAAATGTGCCCTGATCTGCAATCACTGCTTCCCTGATTTCATGCAGCCTTATGGCATTGTTTGCCACAACCATGTTTACAACGGGCGCCTCCTGCTTTTTCCCTCTACCACCAGAGAATGGTAGCCTTTGGATTCTATAAAGAATACATGTAATGGGAATGAGGAAACTGTTGCATAAAGTATATCACTGAAGATATTTCTGTATCTGCTGTACAGCAACATTACCTGTTCTCCTGTCCAAAAATTCTGACAATGGATGCAAAAGAGAAAGGCCATGATTGATAACGTGTTCAATAACAGTTGCCCGAATTTCATCTGAAACTTGAGCCCTTCCAACTACACCACCACCTCGCACACGGACTCCTCTTCCTCGGACCCCTCTACCTCTTACTCTCACTTTCACTCTCATCTGCCTTAGACCTCCTCCATCCGTGCTGGCAAAGAACAACACAGACGTGTCGCCTTTTTTTATAAGGCCTGCAGACTGATTGCTAATTGAAGATTTGTGTGAAGGAGTGTCAAACAGGTGCTTCAGTGATGTCATACTGATCTAGGTAGTTCTAATAGTTAGGAATATATGGTTTCTGTTTGGTTACCATAGCTAAAACAATGGAGTTTGGACTGCTTGAATGACATCCGTGTTAACTGTTTTGCAAAAGGGTGGGGAAAATGTGTCAATCCAATGAGAAAGGGTTAACACATTTGCAAGACATGTCTTCTGCTCTGCTGAGATGGTGATGATGAAAACTGAGTGGATCCTAGTTTCTAGGTCAAAGCAATCAAGAAAAACTGTAACTGAATAACCTTGAGCTGTCAAATATTTTGATGTTGTGAACTCAGCATATGCTCTTATCTTAATGTGGATGTTTCATTTTATGTAGAAAAAGAAGACTGGAATATGTTCTGCTTAATCAACAAGGCAAATAGATTGTATTAAAGAAAATGAAGAATGGTAAGTGTGATATAATAATCAGTGTTGGTTTTCTCCTCTCAGGTGTTCACACAAACCAGGTGATGTACGGCTGTGAGCTGAATGATGATGGCACCAAACAAGGATACATGCTGCATGGTTATGATGGAGAGGACTTCCTCAGTCTGGATACAAGCACTCTCACCTGGACTGCTGCTAATGATAAAGCTATGATTACTAAGGTTAAATGGGATTCCACTGGAGCAGAGGCCAATGCTCAAAGTAATTACCTGAAGACCATATGCATTGAGTGGCTAAAGAAGTATGTTGATTATGGCAAGGACACTCTGGAGAGAAAAGGTAATAATACCAGTTGCTGGGTCACTGCAGAGCACTGCATAAGCTCTTATCATAACTGCATTCACATTTTTAGCAAGAAGTAGAGCACTTGTATGCTACAAAAAACAACATTTATCTGCTGAAAAAAATGAGAACATAATGTAAATGCCATAAAGGAGATATATAGGGTATAAACCTGCATATTTTACAGGTTGGGAATCACTGGAGTGTCTGTACAGTTTCTACTTTAAGAAGTGTCCTGCTAGAAAGATGATAGACAGATAATACACAATAAAGTGAAATTATGTATTTCTCAGCAGAATGGTGTATTATTTTGCATAGTTGGGTATTTTTGATGTATGATTTTTATCATACAACACACCATATGAGCAAATTGAATTTTCATATAATCAGGAAGCCTGGAGAGTGTGAAACAATAATCCAAAAAAACTTAAAACTTATTGTGTATGTGCACAGTGAAACAAAAGGTTTTTATAATTATCTGATAAAGCTGTTGATATGAACAGTGCTCAACCGTTATGAGAAGAAATGTATAGCAATTATTTTATGTGAATGTTGTTGGCTTTGTCTAATTTTCATATTCAATCCCACTTTATCTTTTTAATCATCTTGTCTCTTTCAGTCTCTCCTCAGGTGTCTCTGCTACAGAAGTCTTCCTCATCTCAAGTCACTTGTCATGCTACAAGTTTTTACCCCAAAGCAGTAACAATCTCCTGGCAGAAAAATGGACAAGATCATGATGAGGATGTGGATCTTGGTGAACTTCTCCCCAATGAGGACGGAACCTTTCAGAGGTCAAGCACCCTCAGAGTTACACCTGATGAGCGGAAGAAGAATGAGTACAGCTGTGTGGTCGAACACCAGGGCAAAACCTTTATAAAGATAGTGAAAGACGGTAAGAGTGATTAACAATGGTGAGATGGTCTTGATGAGTAGATCATGACTTTAATGGAGATAATTTGTTTTGCTTCTGCAAACAAAAGCCATGCCCTGTATTATTGTTAGCCGATGTGATCATAACTACAGATTCAGTTTTTTTACCTTCAAAAATGTTCATTATTGATTTGATGTTTTTATCTGATCATATTCTTCAGATTCTCTTCCCATTGGCATCATTGTTGGTGTTGCTGTTGGTGCTCTCGTCCTGTTGGCAGTTATTGGTGTTGTTGTGTTTAAGGTGTTGCAGAAGAAGAAAGAGACAGGTGAGACTGAGACTGTGATATTATTATCATGACTATATTGATCAGTTTTGGGTGAAACTGATTAACATAAAATTGATTTCTATGGTTGTTTTTCAGACTTCAAACCAGTCAATGGTAAGTTCCTCATAATCTCTATTTAATTTAAAGATCATATAATCATTAATATCAGATATACTCTGCCACTGGAAGTTTTGTCCTACAATATTTCTCTTTATTGTGTTAAAACCAATAAATTACACTGTATAAATATGTATATCTAAACAGATCTGTATGCATAGTCAGTTGTATTATTTATTATCTGTAATATTGTTTTCTGTTGTAGCCTCTGATGATGGTTCAAACAACTCCTAATGCATGAAGATGTAAGTGTATTTGTATTCATAAGTACTGTAGATCTCTCTCAGTTATGTGAAACGGATGAAATGTAATATGTTTCTTTTGGTATTTTAGGAGACCAGACACATGGGAGAGATGAAGTTGAAAAATTATGCAAGTCCAACTGCACATCTGTCCAGTCATACAAAATTGCACAAAAGCAGACACACACAATTATAAATTTCTGTGATGGGATTTATGTCTTATGATTCTACATTAATTACGTCTAAGAAGTAAAGTTTTTGTTCCTTTACAATTTCTGTTTATCTTGATTTTCATGTATTTTATTGACTTTATTTTATGACAATATATTTTACACCTGTAGTGTATATATTTACACCTGTAGTGACAAAGACACAAGAATCCACAAGAATGTCAGCACTGTCAGTAGAGTATTGAAAAAAGAAAAGAAATTAGAAACATGTTTTTGTTTGGAAGACTATTTCTGTAAAAGACTTAGTCAATTAAATTATAAAATTGTTTATTTAATCCAATAATTTAAGAACTTTAAATGGTCTAAATTTAATAATTGGCCTTTTCCAATTAAATAAATCAATATCAATATGCAGGCTTTCTATTTTATTCTTTGCAGGGGATTATTGGGCTTTTAATGTTTATATAATTAGTTATTTTTTTTAATTATTTAGATGATAATGTATTACAAAATAACTGGTTCTAAATATGTTGTGTTGTTAAACCTTTACATAATTTCTGAACATAAAATATACATTTTACTTTAGTTAAAAAGGATATGATTTTTTTGTGTATTGGTTGCCTTCAAAATGATGTAATGTCTCTCTTGTTCTTTAAAAATAAAGAAAATGTCACAAAAAGGAAGAAGCAGTGAATGTCCGTCATTACTTAAAACAGCAGAAGGTATCTGAGTCCATTAAGATTTGCTTCCATTGCAACTGAATATTAGAGCATTACAGGACTGTGATGATCACAACATGATTCCTTCCTAAAACTAATGTGAAATTTCAATCAGAAAGACATGCAGTACAATTTGTAGAATCTTGCAAGTAAACGATGAAATAAGCTGGTGAAATAAGTATACATACCATATGACTATTGGTTACTATTGAACAAAATATTTATTTCTACATCTATGTTCAGCTGAGAAATATTTGATCCCTTTTAAAAAGGAATCATCGACCTAACTAACTAAACAGATCATTTCTGTTTATAAAATCCCAAATAGAATGAAGACAAGGGTGACTGTGGTTCCAACTATCACAAAAAAGGAATAGGCTAGAAATATAGATACAGTAATTTCCGATTTTAGAAGGAGAAGGGACACAACATTTGAAATGTGCAATCATTATGTCAAATAATTATTTTTACATTCATGTAATTCTTTTAGCTGTATTAGTGATTGGGGAACTGATATAAGCTTTACTCTCAGTTCAAAATTCAAACATTGCAAGCATATCAGGATTCCAGCAGATGGTTCTCTAATCACCAAAGCAAATGTGATATGACATACAGTACAGCCTGCTTCACTGATTTCTACTTAACAACAATATAGATTGGCCAAGCATGCTGGCATGCCACATAAGAATATCAGTATCATATCTTTTTAATTTTTAAATTTAAGACGCCAACTGTGACTGGATCCATCTCAGAACATGTAGTCTGCAAAATACAAAACTAATTACAGCTCCAGTTATTTCATATTTTAATAAAGAGAAGGGACATGCTAGTGCAACTGATGATGGCCTGACAAGCTAGAATGTATGGAATTCCAAAGCTGCTAGCTAAATTAATTAATTAATCAATCAATTAATACATACATGCATAAATGTAAAAAATAAAAATAAATTAGTATTTTTTTTTTTTCACATTTTTTTCATTTGTTTACACATTTATTTCCACTTTATTTTCCACCTAATTATTTTTTACATTTATTTATTTATTTATTTATACATGCAATTTTTTCAACATGTATTTATTTGGACATTTATTTATTTATTTATTAACTTCTTTGTCCATAGGATAATGAGGGGAGTGTGTTCTGGCTAAGGTAGAAGCTTTCAGGACTTCAACCGTATGCAAGTCATAATGAATGTCTTGTGGATGATATGGCCAAGATCTTCTATTATGGTTTAAGTAATGTAATATCATCGTCAGGCCTCAAAGCTTCTTCCTTGTCTTAGTGAGAACTCTGAGCTGAACTGTTATGCCTGAAGTAAAACACGCCCCCTCATTACCATATGGATAAAGAAATGTAGAAATAAATGTAAAAAAATTTAAAATTAAAATTAAATAAAAATAATAAATATACGAAAAAATACAATTATACAAAAGGAAATAAATGTAGACATGATTAATTTAATTTCTTATATTTCTTGTAGATTGATTTAACCTCTCATTGTATATTTATATGTGTATTTATTTATTTTTTTATTTATTTTTTTATTTTTATTTTTGTTCAGCTTTGGCAGTCCATAAGAATGATACATTCTTCATTTAAAGAATTTCATCTTAGTCTAAATTTTCATTGGAGTATAAGTAAAAAATATTTTTATTTATTATTTATTTATTAATGCTTGAATTTAAGGTTTTGACTAAAGATAACATTAATAACTTCCATTTTGTTCCATTGTTACTGAGCTTCCACAATTCTGTATTGTAAGAATGCCTAGACCAGTCTTATATGTGACCCTGGACCACAGAACCAGTCATAAGTGTCAATTTTTTCAAATTTGCTTTTTTTATTGATGTATGGTTTGTTAGGATAGGACAATTTGGCCAAGATACAACTATTTGAAAATTTGGTATCTGAGTGTGCACAAAAATCGAGATAATCACCTTTAAAGTTGTCCAAATTAAGTTCTCAGCAATGCATATTACTAATCAAAAATTAGGTTTTGATATATTTACAGTAGGAAATTTACATCTTCATGGAACATTACTTGATATCCTAATGATTTTTGGCATTAAAAAAATCGATCATTTTGACCCACAATGTGCTTTTGGCTATTGCTACAAATTTACCTGTGCTACTTAAGACTGGTTTTGTAGTCCACAGTCACATATATGTCTTATATATGTACAGTACATGGGCCTAAATCACAAATCATTTGAAATACAGGGGCTACATTTGTCATTAAGTTAATTTGTCATTAGGAGCATTAAGTTAATTTTTATTCACCTAAAGACTTCTTATACAAAATACAAATTACAAAGAATGCACCGAAAACATGTTTGATTTGAGAGTTCAATGTTTACTGTGTCAGATGTAATAATAAAACAGTAAGTTTTGAATGAATGAGAGATCAGATGTGATCAGAACATTCCCTTCTTATATTTGTGGATTAACTCTGACACGTCCTCCTTACACACCTTGATCCAGCCATCCTCCTGCATGTGGTAAACTAAAAGGTTCAAACACATAAAAAAACACCATCTTAAGTACAGCATGCAAACACAGTGTTCAACAACAACATACATCATTGAATTAAGAAAATAATGTAGAACAGAATTTCAAAGGTGTTACTGAAGACAGATTTTAGTTGAAACAAAATGGCACATCAAGTTAATATTATTAAAAGACCAAATATATATATATATTTACTGTTAAAGAAGGGGTCAGTCTCAAGTTTATTGCTAGCCAGTTTGTAATACATTGCTGTACTTACGGTTGACCACACCACCAGAGTAAGCATCTCTGTGTGTGGCATGAGCAATACCACGACGGCCCAGCTCATACGCCTCCTCCACAGTCATATCTTCACGATAACCACTGTCCACTACACCATACGCATAACTGTTCCCACAGCCAGTGGAGAACATCCGGCCAGAGAGACGTGTGCCATTATCATCCACATAGTACAGACCTGGACCCTGATGTGAGGCAAAAGATAATATTAAAGCAACCCAATATTTTGTGTATGTATGATTGTTATACCTACAGATCATATGGGTAAAGAAATGTAGAAAGAAATAAAGAAAAATAGAAAATATGCAAATAATCAAAAAACACAAAACATCTCACCTGTTTGTCCCAGCCGCAGATCATACTCCCCATAGACAGACCCATGCCTCTGTATCCCAGCATCATGTTGGACAGTAGCTTGGAGGCTGCAGACACTGAGATCCTCTGCTTGTTACGCAGTTTGTAAAGTCTGTTTGTACAAACACACAAATACCAATGTATTTTAATACACTTACAATGAAAAGCAATTAATATATAAATCAATATAATGGGCTTCTGCACACTTGAATTTCTTAAAATTACATCAGTATAATGGAGGACAAATGCATTCATTATTTTGTGCATGAGTATATTAAATTCAAAGAAGAAATAAAACAGATAGACAAATAGTCTTCTTCTTAAAGTAGTATTTCACCCCAAAATGCAAAGTCATCGTTTATCATCATTTACTCATCTTGTTCTAAACTCTTATGACATGACTGCTTTTTGCAATAAACAGATCCAAGTTTATGTCTTTATTCACTCTCAATAGTCAAATCAAATCAAAACATTGATCAAAACATTTACAGACTACATTGAATATAGACCTCAAACATCATGACGTTTGGTCATGTAACGTGAAAACTAATATGATGTACACTCTTAAAAATAAAGGTGCTTTAAAAGTTTCTTCAGAAGAACCATTTTTGGTTCCACAAAGAACCATTCAGTCAAAGGTTCTTAAAAGAACCATCTCTTTCTTTTTATAATCTGAAGAACCTTCTTTCGCCACAAAGAACCTTTAGTGAAACAGGAAGGTTCTTCAGATGTTTAAGGTTCTTTATGGAACCATTTAGACAAAAAAGGTTCTTCTATGGCATCATGAAGCACCTTTTTTTTAAGAGTGTATTCTGTGTACATATGCCTTAATTTATGTACTGATGTGATTTGAGAGCAAATAAAGGCTTAAATTTTGATCTGCTCAGCATAAAAGTTTTGCTTCATACCTTTGTGTCCTTTTTAGAATTTAACTTTTTTTATCCCATTGACTTTAATTGTATGGACCATTCTTTAAAATATCTACCAATGAATTTAAAAGATTATTTTTTTTCACATGATGTGAATAATCGTTTTTTAAGGTTTGATCTTTTAATAATCTTTAACCAAGGCTTTAGACTAAATACATTTCCTGACAGCACCAAACACAGACAGTGGTAACTTCATCCTGTGAGCAGATGCTCATCCCTTTCGTAAGCATGCTGAGACAGACCTGCACTCTTTAGCCAGCAGTCTCTCCCAGTACTGACAATCTGCAGCGCTGCCTGACATGGTGCCCAGCAGGTAAGGGTTGATCTCAATCACTTTATTTGCCTCCTTTGATGCTGCAACACATTGAAAGGAACATCATGATTTAGCATAGAAACACAGTTTGACTATGTACTATGGTGTAGCTGTAAAATAAGCTTGCTTTTGACTTAAGGAGGTGTTTACATTTTTGATAACAGGATGCTTACCTATGTATTTTCCAGCTGATGCTCTGGAGTCAACAGCCACAATGACTCCATGACGAAACTTAAATGCCAGGGTTGTGGTGCCATGATTCAGATCTATGGAAACGCCATCCTCACAACTGCATGATTTCAGAAACTTAGAGGGCTGATGAGAACACAGAATAGCAATGTTACAAAGCAGACTAATTCATATTTTTCATTTTTATTTTTTTGCTTGAATGGTATTTTCACTTGCTGAGACTCTGCCCCCTATGCTTCAACAAGCAAAATCATCTGCATATCCAAAAACTTTTAAAAACTCGGTTTTATTACCTATCACTTGTTCTCTAACTACTGAAAATAGTTTCCAAAAACTGAAATAGAGATTAAAGAATAATTTTGATTCATCTGTTACGAGGCTTTCACCTGTTTGGGTGCAATTCTTCTGCTTCTTCCATTTTCTCACAAAATGTGATTTTATCTTATAGCTGTCACTAACACTGTGATGTTCTCTCTAGGATAAAGCGATTAATTGACTTTGATAATAAAGTTACTTACGTCAACTCCGGCAGGTACCGCGAATTCCTGGCATTTGGTCCCAAAACTATAGTGATTCAGTCGGTCGATAAGATGCGTTTGCTTAAAGCCAAACTGTGACGCGGAATTATATTTATATCCACTTACATCCAAAAGAGCCATTCTCTATATTAAGAAATTACGATTAAAGTAATCAAACAGTAAAATCGAAATGAACTAAGTGTACGTATTTAACATGAGGAAATACGATCCCTGCACGGAAGACAGTGATTTCGAAACCGAAAGATTAAGTCGTTTTTCTATTTTCGATTACGCCCAGAAAATATATTTTTAAAAAACTATCATCTATAACAGATGTAAATTAATTTCTTCTGTTTATCTATCTTATGTTGTTTAAGAGTATTTGAGATAAATATGAGAATTTTGTGATTCTTTGAGGAAAAGTTGTGTATAATGCTGGTTGACCAATAGGAGCGGGCGTCTCCGCGCGTCTTTAGTATCTATCTAGATTTATCCGCTACAGGTTAACACCAGGTACAACATTGGTAAGGTGCGGAACAGTAACCGTATGGACACACCCTACAACAGTTAACAACATTATAAAGCAGGTTGTTCAATTCAGTACGTCAAATGGCAGAGCAAACATTATAGACACTTTTCATGTCAACCAGCTGAAATGAACTAACCCTACTTGAATGTATTAAGAATTTGCTTTGATGCAGGACTGTTCAGTTTTCTTGTCCAATTAAAGGCCATTGATTGATCTTTTTTCCTCTTTCCTTTTAATGTCATTTAAGTTGCTGCATATGGCTGTTTTATTTATTTATTTATTTTTAAACATGTAGAATGGAAATATGAATGGAAACGTGTTCGAAAGTATTTGTGATTTGCAACATATATAAGCCAACAAAGTGATCGTTGATTAATAAACTGCAATAATTCTATAGGACATGTAAAACTGTAAATACCATAATTTATGGAAGTAAAAAAAACAAGTTATCTCCTAATTTACAGTGAAAACTTGGAGAGTTTTTTATTTCACTATATATGTCATCATTGTCAGTGTATTATAATGTTTTACCTCAAGAATACTTGGTAGATTAGTAGGGGAGATCGAGGATGAAAGTAACACTTTTTGTTTGAGCATCAGTAACTCAGTGGTTGTATGTGCTAGATCTCTCAAACTTTGTTATATGGTAGCCACATTTGTACAAGTAAAACACACTTAGACGTGTCCCAGATAGCACACATACGTCTGCAAGATGTATTTTAAAGATCTCTTGATCTGGAAAGCATCTGCTCTGTGGAAACGTCTGGCAGACGTCTGTAAG
>JAHKKF010501209.1:0-34796 GCA_019740295.1 Labeo calbasu
AGTCGTATTCTATCGTAAGCTAAATATAAATGGATACCTTATGTAAAATCACTGCCATTATAAATAAATTATGTAAATTATGTACACTGCTTTTTAAAAGTTGGGATCAGTTAGATTTTTAATGTTTTTAAAGACGATTTTTATGCTCCTCAAAGCTGCATTTATTTGATAAAAAACAGTAATATTGTGAAATATTATTTCAATTTAAAATAACTGTTTTCCATGTATATATATCGTAAAATGTAATTTATTCCTGTGATGCAAAGATGAATTTTCAGCATCATTACTGCAGTCTTCTGTGTCACATGATCCTTCAGAAATATTCTAATATGCTTATTTAGTATCAATGCTGAAAACAGTTGTTCAATATTTAGTCAGAACCTGTGGTACTTTTTTCATGATTCTCTCAAGAAATACATGAAATAACAGCATTTCTTTAAAATAGAAGTCATTTGTAACTGTATAATCATTTAAAAATGTGTGGTAGTCAATTTTTATTCTTTCTTTTTTTAAAGAAATTGATATTTTTATTCAGCAAGGATGTGTTAAATTGATAAAAAGTGATTGCAAAAACTTATATTGTTAGAAAACATTTCTATTTTGAATAAATGCTGTTCTTTTTAAATTTTTATATATCAAAGAATCCTGAAAAAAAAAAAATATATATATATATATAATATATAATATATAAAATAATATATATATTATATATATTACAGGAGTAAATTATATTTTAAAATATATTAAAATAGAAAACCATTATTTTAAACTGTAATATTACTTCACAATATTACTGTTTTCTGTATTTTTGATCAAATAAATACAGCCTTGATGAACATTCAAGAATTCTTTAAAAAAAACACTACAAATCTTACTGATTCCATACTTTTGAACAGCATTGTAGTTGTACCAATATGGCAGTTTAAACACTTTTTAGCAGTAGTAGAGATATTTAGTAAAGCATACATAAATACATTAATTCCTGTTTTAATAAACTAGATCTTCACCATACTGCACCATATTTATTTTCTCTATTCTGTATTTCAGTACTATGACAATATTGTCATTATCATTAATTATAATAATAATTTGTAGCTGACTATCTATAGATGTAGCATGCTTCTTAAATTTGGTATGTACCATACATGTAAATCCACCCCATTTTATTTTATTTTAACTGTACTTTGTCTTTTTTTAATATCTTTTCCATTTCGTATAATTATTTAAGTCATCTAGTTTATTTTCTATTTTGGTAGCCTACTATAAAATCTTTAATAATGTAAATACTGCACTCTGGGTGACATATGGACAAACCCAGCGATTGGGGTAGTTTTATTTAACTCAGTATTGCTTAAAAATTACTATATTTCTTGCTTAAAATGAACCCAAAATAGGTTGGAAATGAACATTTATTAATATGTATAATAAATGAACATTTATTAAGTTGAATAAATAATCATTAAATAATAAACTTTTTTTTTTTTTTAATTGCTTAATAATGAATGTTCACCTTTTGTTTATGGCTGATCCCTCTAGTAATTATACATGTGATTTTTAATTTACAACCTATTTTGGGTTCCTTTTAAACCAGACATATAGTAATTTTTAATCAATAGTTGAGATAAATAAAACTACCCGGAAGGCTGGGTTAAACATTTAACCCAGCACCACTGGGTCAAAACAACACAGTCACTAGGAGTCCACATTGGCCAAAGAGGTCAATAAACACAAATGTGTCAATAAACACGTTTATAAAAGCAGTCAGATATACTAGTTTAAACTCGAGGCAGCAAAAAAACTCTTGTCAGTTAAGTTTTTACTACACATGTTTTTGTGAATGTCTGAATCAAATCACTGCAATGCAGGAAGGCCTTGCAAGACACACTGACCCATTTTAGCCTTTTCATAATTGTAGGCAATTGCTGTGTAGAGGGCGCCATCGTGTGGTGAGTCTTAGAAGTTCAGAATATCCCTAGCCATTGTACAGACTGTAGCCAGGACACCGGTATGGAATCCCACACCCTGGGGAGGCTTTGTTACACTTCCAATCTGTGACTGTGGAAACCGTGTCTGTGGGCACTGAATATAGACTGAAGATGAAGTGGGACAACCTTTTCAGCTGCATTTGCATTGCAATTTGACATGCTACTGCAAAGCATTTTGAATTAAGGGATAAAGGAGATTTTTCCTCAGCCTGTGATGTTGCACACTGCAGGCACAAAAGAGACAGATAAACTGTGACAATTATGTTTGTAGGATAGGAATCTGATTCGGGGGCTATGAGTTGGCTAACAAATATTAATATTTGATTACATTTAATTTTTTATTAATATTATTTTAAAATATTTTAGACTGAAAAAGATCCACATTGCTAGTTAAAGTTTGTAGATGATAAACTCACCTTAAAAACAATGATTTGAAACTGAAATGGAACAAAAAAAGTTATGCTTTTGTAACAAATCTAGTTATATTATACTGAATAGCAGTTGCTACAACAAGAAAAAAAGCTTATTTGACATTACACCATATAGAGAAGTTCATTTAAACAGTGGCGCTCTCAGTGACTGCAGAACAGTAGGAGCAGATGACTGAGACTCCTCTTGGGACTCACAACAGCTGAATGCTGCATTTCCAATCTCTTCGCTAACATCTGCGTGGTTGCCGCAGCAACACCTCCATTGCATATATACTGCCTGCCACGGTGACCCATATTTCCTCTGATATTAATCTCACTACTCGCATAGCGCACACAGACTCCCCTGTGCTGGGCTTTTATGCATGGGTGTTCAGTGAAATAGCATCACACTAGCTACTGTTTGTGTGTTTGACATTGATCACACCCGAACGGAATCGCAGTGAGCTCCCTCTAGATACTGAACTGCTCCACATGCATCATTGCTCAGTTCATTATTATCCCGTCTAGGTGGGTAAATAGCCTGGGAGGTGGATTCTCTCATTAAAAAGTCTCATTCAATAAAATTCTGAATGAGCATTTGGCTGGGCTGAATTGATTTGGTTTGTGTTTGGATTCTTTGTTGTTGCTGAACTAGACTAATATTTGTGTGCATGTTTGTGTTACTTATTGCTTTTTCTTCATAATCCTATTTCTAAATCTCCCTCAGTGCAACTACACTTGCAATCAAACTAAAGTAGTTTACAAATACAAGCTTTTCCAGGATCCAGGGTTTTATTAGAATTGTATCTATAATGATTTGTCAATATATATTGTGATTACATTATAGGATTTTTTAATAACACAGCTTTGTCATAATTATTCAACCCCTGTTGGTGGTTTTAAAGAATAAAAGATTCTGCACCAAATTTGAATTTGGGGGTTGAATAATTTCGAACATGAATGTTTAGAGCCAATTTGAATTTTTTTTTCATTATCCATCAACTTTACGTTCTCCAAATCACTCAAATGTGTGTTAATAAACTTTCTCTAATAGTTTACCAATGCCTCTGTTGAATTGTTTTCATAAAATTTTGTTCTCGGCAGCAAAATGTTTTGCAAGTCAAGGGGGTTGAATAAGTTTGATTGCAACTTTATTTAGGGGAGACTGGGGCACGTTGATTCCCAATAGCGGGGCATGTTGTCACACAAAAATTATTTCGTCATCATTTATAACAATTCATTGAACCACAAAATAGGAACAAGTAACTAATGTTTGTATTATAATGAATAACAAAAGAGTCATTCCACATCAAATCAACCAAATTTTAGAAACCTCCCCAGCTCAATTTTCACTATTTTTTCTAAAGAAAGATAGACATGTATAGTGATGAAAGCCAAAATATTACATGTCATGGAAGTATATTTACTGAGTAATCCACTATTTTGTAGATGGGGGTCAAAATTACAATTTTCACATGAGATTTAGATCCAAATGAGAGTAGGCCTATTAGTAAAATCTGTTGACTTTGTTACATTAAATATACATATAACTTTAATACGTCTTGACTTTCAGGCACGCAAACTGAAAAAATAATATTTTTGGCACTCATATAGTTATGCCCTATGCAACTGTCTTCATAGAGGGAAAGAAGATACATTTCTTGTTTTAACATCACTTATTCTTCAAACATTCCCCTTTAAATTCTATAAGTATCAGCTGTATACAAAGTGATATACATCTGGTTTTCGACCACTGAAAATGTGTAATATTCAAAAATCTGAATATGGAACTGCATTGAGATCCCCATATCTCCAGAAATTAATGATACAGGGCCTTGGAAATGAAGATTCCAAAGGAAGTTTATTAAGAACTAGAATCTACAATAATACTGAGATATCTTTAATACTTCTTTGGAAAACGAATTTTTATGGCACTCAGACAGGTATGTTCAATGCTGTTGGTTTGACTGAAGGAAACAAGATACATTTCTAATTTCAACATTATTTGTTCTTCAGACATTCCTCTTTAAAATAAAAAAAATGTCATCTTTATGCAAAGTGACTCACGTTTAGATTTTGAACACTGAAAAAATGTATACAACTTAACGATTTACTCCTGGAGCCATTTTAAAATTGTAATATCTCTGGAATTGATCTATATATGGCCTTAAAAATGAAGATGCCAAAAAGAAAATTTGTTAATATCTAAAAGGGCATTAAGATATCTTTAATACTTCCTGACCTACAGGCATGCATACTTTGGAGAAAAAACTCCAAAGTTTGCATGCCTGTAGGTCAGGAAGTATTAAAGATCAGGAAGTATTAAAAAACCCAATTTTGAATGGTCACCGTTGGCACATAAGGAAATACTGCTAAGTCAACAGATTTTACTAAAAGCCCTTTTTTTTTTTTTTTTACCAATTTCTCTGAAAAAAATAACATGATAATGCTGTCATCTTTCTGAAGTCATTTTACCCCTCTGTAATTTGGCTCTGAATCTGAGGTGAAAATCGCCATTTTTACTCACCTTCTGAAAAATAGTGGATTAATTACTAAATATACATCCACGGTATTTCTTTCAACAGGAAGAAATATTAACAAAATAAAAAAATTGAGCTGGGGACCTCTGGTTGAGTTGACACATAATGACCCAATATGCCACTGTACACTCACCTGACACTGTAGTCACTACAGTCATTTCTACATCAAACCATGTCTGTCAATTTGACACATTTGGTCGCCTGGTCCTATGAATTCGCGGTTTTCTTCTACTGGAGTTCTCTCAGCTTCCTATTTTCTTTTACTACTTCCCACTTTCCCTCCTCAGAGAACAAACTTCCAACTGACTCTTTTCCGAAGCCCCGCCTTAAAACGTTACTGACCAATCCTGTTGCCAGACAGCGTTCGCGTTTTTTCTAACGTTAGTCTTTAGAAGGTTGTTTGTTTACATAGTTTTAAATGCAATTTAACAGGCATTATCTAAAAATAGGTAATAAAACGTTGTAGCCAGGGCATTTATTGTGACATAAAGTAACCAGAAAGGATTTTTTTAGATCTTGAGAAGTGCATGCTGTCCATTGTCGACACCTATATTTGCTCTCAGGTAAACAGTGCTACTCGTTTAACATCATCATGTCGTTTGCCTATGAATTTGGGTCATTGTAGTTTCAGTAAGTAAGGTTATAATAAAACGATAGGAGGATCTCCCTACTTACAACATATAACACGTACATGCCTACTGTTTAAATAAATTTTTATTGCACTGTCATACTTTGTTGTATTATGTACTTACTTGAGCCAGTAGAGGACGCAGGGAGCCAGTACAATTACAGTCGTCCAGACCTGTAATCTAATACTGACTTCATCTTCTTTTTATTAATAATTAAACATCACTAGTTGTTACAAAAAGTTGGACAGCATAAGGACAAAGAACATAGTGGCATGTGATAAAAGAAGCCCTGGGTGAGAGTTTGACCCTACAGTTTTCCCTCACTCACCTCACTTTATGCAGTTCTTGTAATTTATGTGCACCGGATGATAGTATCTTTTTAAATATTTAATGTTTACGTTCATGGTTAATATGGGTATATTAACTGAATTCAGAAAGAAAAAATGTAGCTAGATGCAGCAGTTACTGCCAGTTGAGCAAATGATATGCTTCTGATTTCTACCCATTTCTATCATAGTCTTCAGTTACTCTTTAAATAAAGAAGCCCACTGTTTCACTTTAGTTTGGTTTGCAAAGTTTCCCCCTTCCTCAAAGAATTTCAGTGTTTTAAAGTGAAAGTGAGTCCAGTTAGCAGATACTCAAGCCCCCCACTACGGAAGCCTCCGCATACCTTACGATACAATGGCCCTGTTGTGTCCTACAGGACTACCACCTTCACCACCTACCACCTTTAGCATTTGAGTGCACACGGCAGCAAAAGAGTGGTTCTCCTCAGTTTAAGCTCCACAAAAAGTTCTGCTTTTAAATAATTTTAAACATTTAAAAACAACTATGTTCACAGGAACATCTCTCTCATCTTTCAAGTCAAAGGAATTGCCTGCTTGCGGATTATACTATCCTCGACAGCTCGGATGACCGATGATTTCAACAGATGTGGAGTTTGAAGCATCAGCCAACGCAGTGAGTCTTGATGTGGATATTCACCTATGGATCATTTGGATTGTCAGTGGAACATTATGCACATCATCTTGGAGTGCAACGATTTAAAGACTTTTTCGCAAGTACCTCAAGGCTGCACCAGGTTAGTACACTCAAGCTTTAAAACATGCAGTTTTTCCTAACATATGCTAACTTTAGGTTACCAAGAATGTCATGTTCAGTAGAGTTTGCTTAGTAGTATAAGAAACTACTTTTGGAGCAACAACATGAAAAAAACACCAAAAAAGTATCAGACATTTCTGAGATTTTCTTTAATCTTTCCTTTTAGTCAAAACAACTGTAACAGGTGCAAGCTGTGCTTCATTCAAGTCCATTGGGCAGTCAGGGACGAGTCAAGATCACTTCTGACAAACATAAGGTCGACCACTTAACATGCTTTATTTCAGCATTCAAAATAATTAAAAACATCTCAAATTATTATACATATACAAAATAGGTACAGATCCTCTTGTTTTAACCCCCCTATGGTGTGCTTCTCTCATCATTTTAGGACTTTTCTATTTGATTGCCTGTTTTACGCTTTAAAAAAAAAAACCCCTGGGTGAAAACAAAACAAAAATCCTGATTACAGAAGGATGGGAAGGAAGTGGGGATATGGCTGGAAGCAACTGGACAACATTGGGGGGGGGATTTTTGCAAATAAAAACCAAAAGACAACAACCAAAAAGTGTCAAAAGGTGTTTGGAAAACAAAAACAGACTCCACCTGCTTATTCTACACTTGAAAAGACTGCATGCATCACAGCTACAGTAATGCTTCTTTACAAAAGCTCTGCTGTCTGGCTCTTAGCTTACACTTCAGAAAGAGAGGCATCTGTTACAACTGGGCAGCAAGATATTAGGATTTCTTTAGCACCAAAGGCCCTGTGAGCAAAAGCAACGAACAATACATTACTTTTAGAAAAAGCAAAACTCTAGGATTTCTTGCTGACAGGACCTCATGAGGAAATAGCACCTTTACAGCTGTCACTTGATCCTTTAACCATACTTCTGCCACGTAAAATCCTGACCTGGTGTTGGTCAACACTGGGAATTGCAGGTTTCTTTTTTGAGGTAGCCATAAGACATCAAAACAAAGTTGAACCCCTGTCTCTACTAGATGTACTTTTTGTGACTCTCGAGAGGAACGTTGGCACCCGGTGGTCCTAATGGGTATAACACAAAGACACTTAAATGTCATTTTACAGATTTATTTAACACCTGAACATGGTACAAAGCATTTGGTTTTGCTCTTTCATTGTCCTTCCTCAGTGGTTGAAAAAAAGTCACTTGCATCAGTCATGTTGCTTTAAAACTCCAGGGGGATTTTACACGTTAAAAGTATATATTATTTTCTTGTTGCCAGTGAAACAAATGAGTCTTCTAAAGCATCCTCAGTGTGGGTGGTGACAAAATAGTGGTCCAAAAAAAGCCTGATAACACACAACCACTGTCTTCTGAAGCGCAGGTCTAAGCAAGTGGACCATTTGGACAGCCAAATTGAATTCTAGGGTTTGATTTTAATGCATAGAAAAGATTTTAGAGAGATGATTGCTAGAAAAAAACACACACGCACACAAACAATCTCAAGTCCAGATTTCTTTTTTACAAGAAGCAGACTGGGCCAACTTCAATGCCAAATTCCTGATTAGGTGCACCAACGTCCATAGGGGCGATGTCAATAATAGGCAGACGGGATGTTTTCGTTGTTTTGTAGTCGATGACTGTCTTGCCCCATGCACCGGTGTGCGACTGGAAAGAAGAAAACAGGGACGGAATTAGAGTCTATACAAAACCATTGTTTAGGTGCCTTCTGATTTTATTCTCATATGGAAGTTAATTCGGATAAAGCTACTGCTGCTGTTGTGGTCACATCAAGAAAAGATAAAGATGAAGAGCTCACCGTGCAACCATCCTCAGTGACACTGTATGTGAAGCGGCTGTTGCCCTCTGCTCTGATCTCGATCTCGTTGGAGCCCTGGAGCAGAAGAGCCTTCTTCAGGTTGCCAGAAGCCTGGTCCATGTATGCAATGCTGTTCTTGCAGTGGTATGTGATGTTCTGGGAGGCCTCAGTGGACATGAGGCGCAGGAAGGTGAGCTGAATGTTCACATCCTCAGGCTTGGAGCCCTCGCTGCCATACTCGAACTGTAGGTTTTGAGAGGAAAGCACGAGAAAATCAGCAAATGCAACAGACACATGAAGACCAAATCTCTTTTACTTTTTGGCCAAGTTGACATCCTCACCTGGAAGCCATCGGTCATGGCCTCTCCGAACCAGACGTGCTTCTTCTCCTTGATGTTCTTGCTTGTGTACCAGGTCTTCTTGGGAATGGAGGACTCGGCTGGGTAGACGCAAGTCTCGCCAGTTTCCATGTTGCAGTAGACCTTGATGGCATCCTGGTTGCAGCCCTGGTCAGGGTCAATCCAGTACTCGCCTGTGTTTTATTTTTGAAAGAAATAGGATTAATCTAGGCAAGGCAGGTATGATGCAGGATGAGAAATTATTTTAAGGCGTTAATTTTACTTTACTTTAATTACGTTAAGGCAACGTACCGCTCTTCCAGTCTGGGTGGCACATCTTCAGGTCACGGCAAGTGCGTGCAGGGTTCTTCTTGGTGCCATCTGGGCTGATGATGCTCTCGATCTGTTGGCTCAGGGACTTGAGGGTGGTGTCAACCTCGAGGTCACGGTCGCGCATCACGTTGGCATCGTCGGCACGGTATGAGCGGAAGGGATCAGGGGCCTTCTCCTGTGGCTGGGAAATGAAGCCGATGTCAAATCCACCACCAGAGGGTCCAGGAGGTCCAGGGGGTCCGGGAGGTCCAGGAGGTCCCTATACCAGAGAGTAAACCAAATATGCCAAGGTTAAAGTGTATATTTGGTTTTCTGGGTTCACCGAGAGCTAGAAAAGGAAAGAGTCACCCACAGCTGGTCCAATTTCTCCACTGCGACCACGGGGTCCAGGAGGTCCAATGGGTCCAGGAAGTCCGCTCATTCCATCCTTACCAGCGGGTCCAGAAGATCCGGCAGGTCCCTATTAATACAAAAACAGAAAATTCCAAATTGAGTCAGAATGAGCTCCAAAACACACTTGTGTATGCTTTAACTACTTAATCAAAGCAGAGAAATAATGGTAGGCTAATATGCAGCAAAATTCTGTATTTTATAATAATACTTACTCTAGGTCCAGCGGGTCCAGAAGCTCCAGCAGGTCCAGACTCTCCAGAGGGTCCCTATGGACAAGAATAAAAGAAATGAAAACAGGTTTCAAGCCACGGATATTATATTCAAGATTTATGCTCTAAGTTTCATTAGCTAAGTGGAGTCGCTTACAGGAGGTCCTGGGGGTCCCTGCATTCCGGTAAATCCTCTGTGTCCCTTCATGCCTCTCTCTCCAGCCTCACCAGTCTCACCCTTGTCTCCACGAGCTCCAGAGGGTCCCTGGATAAAGACATTACACCTCAGGTGACAATATAGTGCATACCACAAATGGAGCTACGCATAGACTCCGGTTTGGCAATTCTTTCGAGGTTTGAATCAGGACTTACAGAGGGTCCACGGGGACCAGCAGGGCCAGCAGGACCGGCAGGACCAGCAGGGCCCTAGGAAGGTAAAAACGGATGTGTTATAATACTCCTATGCTTTTGAAGCCATCAACAGTTCATTTCTTTTTTGGAGATGGGATACTTACAGACTCTCCACGATCACCAGTCTTTCCAGCAGGGCCAATGGGTCCAGGAGCACCAGGAGGTCCAGGGGCACCGGGAGTGCCAGCAGCGCCAGTCTCACCACGGTCACCCTATGTCGGGAGCAGAAGAACAGAATTTTGTAAGATCAGTCAACACAATCTCAGTCACACAGCCTAATGTGTGGTGTAGGGAAAGCCATGTAGTCTGCAGCTCACCTTGGGGCCAGCAGCACCATCACGTCCAGCAGAGCCCTCATTACCAGGAGTACCCTAGTGTAAAGCAAATTACATAGATGTCAGCAAGGCAGGATGATATTTGTGTCAATGAAATTTAATAGGTATTGGTATATATGTATATATATATATATATATATATCCTCACCTCACGACCAGGCTCACCAGGAGGTCCAGCCAATCCAGGGGGTCCCATGGGTCCAGGAGGTCCACGCTCACCAGAGGGACCAGATGGTCCTTGTTTGCCAGGCTCTCCCTAAATGACATGACGAAAACAATAATGAAAGCTCCACCATGACTGATGCATAAGATACCAAACACTTGAAAGTAGATACTGGCCGAATAAAACAACCATAGCCCATGACTGTATGGAAGTACATGAGAGGTGCTGTGTAGGTGTTCTTGGGTTCAACTGAGACATCAAGGAGAGTAATACAAGGGAGCTAGAATACTCACAGATGGGCCGGGGAGACCAGGGAAACCACGCTCGCCTCTTTGTCCAGGCAGACCAACAATACCACGCTGACCAGCAATACCTTGAGGTCCAGGGATACCAGAGGGGCCCTGTAAGAAAAGTATTACTGGATTTTAGTGATGTAATATAGGAAGCACATCGCAGGCAACGTCTATATTAATGTCTTTATTAGACAGTGTGTGTGTTTTTATAACTCCAACTTGCTACAATTAAATATCTACCAATCTAGCATGGACATCAAGATGGAAGACAGAGGATGCTAGAGTATTTCTCTATAGCAGAGAATGAACTATAACTAACAGTTGTGCTAACAAGCACACAGTTGTCTTAGAATTGGACTCTACCAATAATCAGTTAAATAACTACCACATGTGTTGTGAGAAAAGAAACTGAGAGGCCAGTAATAACGAGATACAGAGTTTACTTATCACTATGCAAAAAGAACTATATTAAAGCATGTCTGCAGTTTTCCAACAAGCATTGCATTTGGCCAGTTGCAATGCTTGGAAAAGATTTTGTGGTCAGATGAGACCAAAGGAAATATGTTGTGCACATATAACACTGCCAAAAAGTGTGAGGATTTGAGAGAACTGGTTAAGACATCCTAATAATTTTGCAAGACACTGTCCCAAATACTCTGGTTTTTGGTCATGTATTCGACAAGGCCAGAAGGTAAGGCAATAATATTATTGATCAGCATGGAAGACTTACGGGAGGACCCTCAGCTCCAGGAGTTCCTTTCTCACCAGGGGCACCAGGTGGTCCAGCAGCACCAACTTCACCAGTGCGCCCAGAAGGTCCAGTCTCACCACGGTTACCTTTCTGGCCTTCCTTACCAGCGATTCCAGGAGGTCCTGGGGGTCCAGCGTTTCCCTAAGACAAGGAGCAATTAGAGAACCATTGTTAATTATGGAAAAGGATCACTATTACTATCTATATCTATATCAGTGTTGTCGAGATTCTTACAGCGGGGCCAGGAGGTCCAACTCTGCCAGCAGCACCAGGGAAGCCAGTAGCACCCTAAACAAAAAAGTGAAAATGGTTTAGCCCAACTGTATTATGTCATTTCCAAGATTATCAAATTAAAGTAGTCATAAGAGTACTCACAGGAGGACCAGCAGCACCACGGGCACCCTTGGGTCCAGTAGCACCAACGGGACCCTGTATAGCACAAATCATTTTGATTAAACGGTGCATGTCAACATTAGTGAAGATTACATGGGACAAAACAGCATGTCTATGAAGATTATCTGAGAAGATGATCACACCTGAGGTCCGGGGGCACCAGTTGCTCCTGCAGGTCCTGGAGGACCAGCGTCACCCTTAGCACCATTGTCTCCAGCCTCTCCCTTAGCACCAGGCAGACCATCAGCACCCTGTTGGAGAGAAATTAGAAATGTTTGACATAAGAACTGACCTGTAATAGTTAAAGCATATTACAAGGATATATACTAGCATTTGTTACTCACAGGAGGTCCAGCAAATCCAGCAGGTCCAGGAGGACCAGTCTCTCCACGCTCACCCTATTTGTAATTCAAGAAAAGGTGATGCCATCAGATCATTTTAGTAAAAGACCTGTTTTGTGTAGCATATGTGTGTATCTTGGTAAAGGATTGCTTACAGGTGGTCCACGGGCACCATTAGGTCCAACAAGTCCAGGAGCACCAGTCTCTCCCTATGTTAAATGACAAATGATAGAACCATGGTTGAATGTGTTCTTCAACTTTGTGAGATGGACACATTATGGACATATGGAATATAGCTCAAAAGACACTCACCTTGTCACCAGGAGCTCCAGCAGGTCCAGGAGGTCCAATTGGTCCGGTCATACCACGGATGCCATCTTTACCAGCGGCACCATCAGCACCCTTGGCACCTTGGTCACCCTGGGATCAGAGTTTATCATGAGTTTTGAGAGTTTGCATCATTCAGTTCATTTGCTCAGTTTGCTAAGCATTAGTACTGATTTGTTTTACTAGGAACAGATCTCAAAATTCAGGAAAGTGCATTATTAGTACTCACTCTGTCACCCTTAAGACCTGGCAGACCAGCGGCACCACGCTCGCCGGGCATTCCTTGAAGTCCGGGAGGACCCTGAGCGCCAGGGGCACCTGAGGCACCAGCATCACCCTAAGGAAGAAAGAAAAAGTCATCTTAATGTTGATACATATTCATTAGTACATACATGCTATCATACACTTCAGGAGTCTGATTCACATTGAAGAGTATCCTTCAGACTTTGCTTAGCCGATTGCTGTAAATGTGTGGGATAACATCAAGGACAGGTGAGACTCACCTTGGCACCATCGTTTCCAGATGCACCAGGAGAACCACGGGCACCAGCAGGGCCAGCAGGGCCAGGGGCACCACGCTCACCAGGGAATCCTCTGTCACCCTGGGTAAAAAGTATAGCAAGATACATTAGTTCTCGTCCATCTCACATATCTAGAACTACAGTCATCATTATGGTGATCATGCTGAAGATGCTCACTCTGGATCCAGCAGGTCCAGGAGCTCCAGCCTCTCCAGGAACACCCTGTAATAGACCAAATAAGGCAAATTAGTATAGCATCACCTGGCCCTTCATTTCTAATGAGGGTTTCTGTGTTTCTAGGGGACTTCATTAATATTTCCCATAGCTAAACTGCAGTTTTAGGCACCCTCTAAGCATAAGTGCACTGCTAGACCATAAATCCCCTCTAACTGCTTTATATTATAAGAAAAGTTCACAGCCTTAAGTTTAACCAATAAATAGCAGTTCCATATCAATAGATTGGCCAGCAACTTACCTGCTCACCAGACTTGCCAGGCTCACCAGTAGCACCCTGAGGTCCTGGGAGACCCTGTCATTCAGATGCACAACAAAGAGATGAGCACACCAGTGTCAAGGTCTATAACAAAAATATTGCGTTTTGTTATGGGTAAGATGAGAAACACACTCACCTGGAATCCAGGAGGACCACCAGGTCCCTGTTCACCTCTCTCACCAGCAGGTCCCTATTCATGAAAAAACATCATGAGACAAATTAGCCAAAGTTTGAATGTTATAAAGAATATTATTATAATGTAGTAGGTTGAAGCTATGTATTTTAATGTTGTATTTATGGTCATAACATGATCATTCTCTATGATGGATTAGCAGGACAACTGTTTTAAATGAGACTAGAATAACGTTACAGTGACTAAAAACCGCATGGCAAATCCCTTGTGCAATACTGAAGTACTACTTACAGCAGGTCCAGGAGCACCAGGGGCACCAACATCACCATCCTTACCGGGAGCGCCCTATAGTTAAATACAAAACGCAACGGAATAAGCAACAGACTACAACACTATGAACCAAACAAGGTTGACTGTGGTGTGGAAAACAAGTTATAGCTACTTACAGTGGCACCAATAGCACCCATCACACCTCTCTCACCGGGTTTGCCAGCCTCACCCTGTACAGGGGCAGAATTAAACATCAAACTTAGAAAGTGTTTAGTAACAATTAGACATTGAAATTGAAAATAAACCATCAAGGTCTAATTGTCTGTATTTTGGTTTCATGCTGAAAGAGTAAACAGTAAGGATCACTCACAGCAGCACCCTTAGGTCCAGGGAATCCCATGACACCAGGCTGTCCTCTGGCTCCAACGGGGCCAGGTGGTCCAGGGCGACCATCTTGTCCAGAAGCACCCTGTCAAAAATAAAACAACAAGACCTGTGAGATCCTTACCCACCCTGTATCCCTGGGTATGCACTGTGTGCATTTCTGACTGTATTGAAATAAACAAATAATGGATATTATAATGTACGATATGGGAATATTGTGAGAATTGTGTGGGCACTCACACTAGGTCCGGTCTTTCCATCAGGTCCAGGGCTGCCAGGGCTACCAGTCATACCCTGTAATGAGCATGAAGATAGAGGCGATCAAACACATTAATACATAGACAATACAACCACACGATGTATAGCATTTCTCCTAATATCAACATGCTCACCTTGGATCCTGGCATACCAGGTTCACCATTGCGGCCAGGCTCACCAGTGGCACCCTTAGGTCCAACAACTCCAGGGCCTCCACGCTCACCAGGGGCACCCTGTTATAAAGATCAGAGAGTGTTGCATTTATCATGAACACAATTTGCTATTGGTGAACTGTGGTATATGAATGTAATATCCTAAACAGATTTTGCACCAATTTTCTGCTTAATTGCTGAATGTTTTGTATCGTTTGTAGACTCACCTTAGGGCCTGAAGATCCATCAGCACCAGGGAAACCACGAGCACCAGGAGCACCCTGCACAAAGAGGTGTGTAACTGTTACGGTCAGGGCCACTTTTAAGGTTCTTACTAATGGTGAGGTTTGATGTGGGTACATACACGCTCGCCAGCAGGTCCGCGGACGCCGGCAGCACCGGGCTCACCACGAGGTCCTCTCTTGCCTTCCTCACCAGGGGGGCCAGGGGGACCCTGAACTCCTTGGGCACCCTGGGTAAGCACACAAGAAAAAGACGATAGTTAGAAATGACTGTAAAGTCCAACAGCAGTTGTGAAAAATCAGTACTAGGGCAAAGCTAGTAAAATGTTTTACTAAAATCTGCATGGTAAGTTTGATATGAAATGGAACAATGAAGTGAGCGACAACGTTTTCCAGATTAAATAGGTTAAGGTTATACTTACAGACTCTCCCTTAGCACCAGCCTCTCCTTTGGAACCAGGGGCACCGACCTCACCCTAAATATAAAGTGAACAAAAACGGTCAAAGAAGAAGCAGGCAGAATGGCATTTCTTTAAAAAAAAAAAAAGTAGCTCATGATCTGAAAAGAAATGGACACTTACAGTGTTACCCTTAGGGCCAGGGGCACCAGCAGCTCCAGAAGGTCCAGGAGGACCACGAGGTCCAGGGAAACCAGGAGCACCAGCAATACCAGAAGCGCCCTGCAGGTGGCAGAGAGTAACAAATATGTGGCTGTTAATTTACTTACACCAACATTCTAATCCAGGAAGAGGAAATATTTTGACCTTTTATCAAAAGAAGAGCATTTGTTGATAAATATTAAGACAATACTTACAGGAGCACCCTTGGCACCGGGGGCACCATCAGCTCCGTTGTTACCCTACAGAAGGAAGGAACGCAAAACGGACAAGGTGGTCAGAACTGAAGTGTGTAACCTTAAGATTGAAAAAATGTGGATATGATACATATAAAGATTCACTCACAGCGGGTCCAGCAGCACCAGCAGGTCCAGGGTTACCAGGCTCACCACGGGCTCCCTGGGGTCCCTCAGCACCACGAGCTCCCTGAGCACCAACCTCTCCCTAGAGAAAGCAAAGTGTAAGAGTGAGATGGGTCAACATAACACCTATGAAGTGCCACAAGGCACATCTCAACCTTGTAAATGCAGCATTGTGTATAGAGTCCATAAGAAACCCAAATATTTATATGACGCTAGAGGATAAGTTTGTTTGTCAGCTTTGACCTACTAACACATTTACCAGGGATGGGCTCTTTATTAATTGTTGGCCTACATAATTGAAATGACTGACAGAGCTGCCAAGAAAATCAGACTCAATTAGCACAATTACAGCACCACCTTGTGTTAACTCCAGCTCCTGTTTGGATTGATTTGGAATTTGAATGTGTAATCATGTGAACAAATGAGAGTATTTTTTTTTACCTTAGATCCAGGGCCACCAGGGAATCCTGGGGGACCAGCAGGGCCAGTTGGGCCCTAAAATAGAGAGAGAAAATAAATTATAGTTAGCTTAAGTCATCCTTGTAATCATCATCATTTTTCGGATTAATTTAGAACTGGTCTATTTTTTAAAAAATGGCTACTTACAGGAGGACCAGCAGCACCAGCGGCACCATCGTTACCACGAGCACCCTAAAAAATGAAGAAAATATAATTATTTGGAACATATTCATTATTAATATTATTGCAAGGCTTAATCTGTGCACTGCAGTGGTTGGGATCATCTCAACCCATTGTAAAAGATCCAAAAATTGCAGTATGTCTTTACAAAATGATGTTAAGCTACCATGTTAAGCTACTTTTTTTGCAAAGTACACAAAGTTACATTTACAAATAATGTGTAGTACCACAACATATATAGGGAAATTAATAAAGTTCATGTCTATAAGGTTACTTACAGCAGCACCAGGAGGACCAGCACGGCCTCTCTCGCCAGGCAGACCACGAGGACCCTGGGAAACATTAGAGTAAAACATTAGAAAAGAACTACAAATGTAGATGAACTAAAAATTCTTATTCAGTATGAATAAATGCTATTTCTTACCATAGCTCCAGGAGTTCCGTTCTCACCAGGTGCACCAGGCTCACCCTAATAGGCAAAGCAACATGTTAAGTGAACTGCTTACTTTAAACTTCAAGTTTAAAGTGTGATATTGACTTTAATTCTGATTTTACCTTAGGTCCAGCAGGGCCAGTATCTCCCTTAGCTCCATCTAGACCGCTGAATCCCTGAGGTGGAGAGGATGCACATTAGGATTTTAGTAATGTGGACATTAGTTCATATCAAACAACAGGAGTCACTTCGTAGAGCTAGAGAACTCACTCTGTGTCCCTTGATGCCTGGAAGTCCAGGGGTTCCGGGGAATCCACGAGCACCCTAGAATGAGAGAAAGGGAGATGGATTTTACAGCCATTTCTCATTTTGTGGCTCATACATCATAATGCTAAAACGATGCAACACTCACTTGTGCGCCAGGGGGTCCGCGCTCACCAGGGCGACCGGGTTTGCCAGACTCACCCTACAGAGTCAGAAAAAAAACAGAAACTGAATGAGGCATTATAACAGTAGACATCGATGAATACAATACTTGATTTCCTGAAATCTTAGTGGAAGCATTTTACACTAATATAATAGAAGTGAACTGCATAAAGTAATGAAGCTTTTCTTTTAAAACCTCCTTATCTCTTTTTAAACTAAAATGTAGTAGTTGTGTAGATTACTTACATCCTCTCCGTTCTTTCCAGGGGGACCAGCTGCACCACGGGGACCCATTGCACCCTAAACCAGGAAAACAGCAGAAAAAAAATCTAGGTTAGGAAAAAACTATTGCATCCATGTGAGTGTTTCACATTGTGGTGGCATGAATGAGTCACGCTTTGGCAGTGTAAATTATCCTGAAGAAAAAAAAAAATGAAATATTGACTAAAATTACTTTTTGCCTGCCAGTAAGAGATGTCTGTTATACATATGCAAAGGCTGGATCTCATGCATCCACTAAGTCGGGGGTTGATCTAGGTGGGTCAAGATTCACGAACCCTGTACCATTCTGACCTCATTTGACCCAAATAGGTCAAACTGGAGTCACGTGCAATTTAAGTAGGAGCAATGCTAACTTGGGTAAATGTAAGATTTCTAGGGTTTAGGGGACATACAGTTAGGTTATTTACTAAGAAAAAGCTGTGTGTTGATTTGATGAGTGCAGGGATGATTTGTTTAGATACTCACAGGAGCACCAGCCTCACCAGGCTCACCAGGGGGACCAGTAAATCCTTGGGGTCCCTGTAGAAAAGGACAAAGAGCACAAATTACAAAATGCACAAGCCTGAGAAACACAGTGCTATTAAATGTTAAAATAAGCCTTGAGGAAACAGGTAGAAGCTCATTTAGGCATCCTGGGTGGATCTAATTAATATGAATTCATTCTGATTTTCCCAGGTTCCAAATTGCAGTAATAAAGATAATTTCATAATGATACATTTGAAAATAATACATTTCTGAAAACAGGTTTAATGAAAAATGCTACAACTGTTCGCTGTGTATTTATCTCCACCTGCATCTTAAAATAACATTGTTTTTTAGCGGAATTTAATTATGACAGTATGCAACTGGTTTAAAGTATATGTTATGGTTTCTAAGAACTGTTAAGAAGTACTCACAGGAGAGCCAGGAGGTCCAGGGGGTCCACGGGGGCCCATAGGTCCCTGTAAAAAGCAAGCAAAAAGAGATACTGTAAGTAAACCTGACCAAGTAATAATTGAAAAATATACAGTTCATGGGACATTTCGTTTGAAGCTGCATGCCATAAATTAAAAATATACTAAGCATTTGTTTGTAGTGCAGCAGTTGATATGATGATTATTTAGAGAGACACTGTATCAATTATTGAACTGATATTTGCATCACTCTGAGATTTGTAGGATGCACGTGTGCTGTATGTGCATGCATATATGTGTATGTTAGCATATGTGCATTTTTACCATGGGGCCTGGGACGGCCATTGCTCCTCCAGATTTCTCATCAAATCCACCAGACATCTGAGGAGAAAAGTTCTGTGGAGGCACAAGGAGAAAGAGCAAAGATGAGATGAGAGGCCCTTAAAAAAAATCTCTGCTCATCTCAGCATGGGACAAGATAAAACGTAACTGAACTTATCTAGCTCATGTCCAGGCTTATCTGAGCTTCATCACAAGCTTTGCATGCCTGAGTGCCACTGTGGCTACTGCCCTGAGGGTGCTGTCCACTTAAATAGTGCTGAAATGTGTCAGCCCTGTGACCTACAGATCTTTTAAAAGTGATCTGGTTTCAAATTATTACTTAGACCAACTTCTGAAGTTTGGCCTAAAGGCACGTATAAGTCACACCTTTCATCTCTGTTGAAGAAAACTACTATTTTCTCTTTTTTAGGGTGAGATACTTACTCCACCAAGGCCAGGAGGTCCAGGGGGGCCTGGGGGTCCAGGAAGACCAGGCTGTCCAGGGATTCCGTCATTGCCAGGAGGGCCAGGAAGACCCTGTTTGAGATCAAGGGAAAGGAGAATTAGGATTAAAGTGGATGAAGCAGATGCAACATTAGGGTACAGACAGGTTTGTACACTGAGAGCAGTTCACATCAAAGCCCTTACAGTTCAAAATCATGCACCACATCTATAGATCAGTTTTTGTAGAGGTATAATTAGTGGGAGGTGGTGGGCTGATATATAATTCCGTTGTCTTTTTACATTAAAAACAGATCAAATAATCTCTCTCATCTCAAGTGTTCAAAGCACCACAAATACCTTAATATAAGACTAAATAAACCAGCAGCATGTGTTTGAAGCTAGTAACACATTTTTATGCTGTTATGAAGACATTTAGTTTTTATTATTTCAATAAATTATATTTAATAGTTTTAATATATGTTATTATTAATATATAATCAGTTAAATTAAAATTATATATATATACAAATATACAAACACACTTGAACATTAAAATTAAGACTTGTTTTCTAAAAATAAGCAGGTAAACTTAAAAAAACATTATCTATAACTCACTTATTAAGAAACATATAATAATATAAGATATAATAATTGTTGATTTATATGTTTTTTGGTGTTAAAGAACTTTAAGGTGTTCAGCCAGTAAACAAAACCTTTGATTAAGCAAAAAACAGATAAAAAGAGGGAAATATAAACCTACCCTGTCACCCTTCTCGCCAGCAGGACCTCTTGGTCCCTAAGAGAGAGTGATGAACACAAACGCGTTTATAAGAATTTGTTTTCCCAGATAAGTAGCAAAATAACTTGTAACTAGCTTCAAATGAGGCTTTAAGTATGGTATACTTATTCAAATAAGCCTTTTATGAAGCAATGAATTTGAGTAAATATAAGCTGATAAAAGTAAAACAACATTTACCTCAACACCGGGATCCTGGAGCTCTATAAAATTGAGGAAAAATAAAAACAAAAATTAAAACCATATAAAAATAGAAATTAGTCAGATGTCTCTTTTGGTTTGTAAATGTTAAGCACTAAAATGATAACAATCAGCCTAACAAGCAAGTCTGTGGTTTTCCCCACAGGTTTAGATTAGATTGGAGGCCTTGCGCCTGATTTAGGCCTACTAGACCAAGAAGGAAACCACAAATTAATCCAGTGAGTGACCATTAGGCCGGAAGCGTGACGATCACATTTAAAAAAATCCAATGGGGAGGGAATGTTGTGGCTCCGTATGACATTTTAAAAGAAGGGATGTGGGGCGGTTCTGTTTGCCCAAGGTAAGAAAAAAAAGCGGGGCGTGAGAATCAAGGCGTCGTACCGTCGTCTGGGCAGACGGGGCAGCACTCGTCGTGGGGAATCACTGGGTTGGGGCAGTCGGTCGTGTCCTCGCAGATAACCTCGTCGCACATAACGGTGCCGCTGTCGCACACGCAGATTTGGCATGGCTCTGGTTTCCAGACGTCCCTGTCATTGTAGACCTGGCCGTCCAATGTGCAGCTGCCACCTGTGCCTACGGGAATAACGAGTATAATAGTTGCATGAGTGTTGAAGTAAAAATGTAAACATTTGTTATTTGACTATGTCAAAGAATATAAGATCTTCATGTCTAATGTAGGTCAGTTTGCTTCTTGTCTTAATTGATTGTCTTCTTTAACTTAATTGATACTGTCGTATCAATTAAGTTAAATCGGTGACGGAAGGTGGGAAATGCTTATAAGGCACTTTTGTAGTCTGGGAAATGCGACTGATCAAGAGTTAGATCTATTGAAATGAGGCCATCTTTTGAGAATTTTGTTTTTTAGATATTTCCTGTAGACGTGGGAGCTCATTAGCTCGCACCTTTACTTTTGCTTGAAAATGTTTGGATTGAAAACCACCCCTAGGTGGCGTAGTGTCGTTACACCCAGATTCCATGATTTAGAGGAAAAAGTTTGAGGGGAAAAAAAATTCCACGTCTGCCGAAGCTGACTGTCCATCATGAAGTAATTGAAAACTGTCGGCTTGGCAACGACTAGCGTTTTCCTTCAGTGGAAAGTCTGCAGGGTCCGCATGTGTTTTCAATCACCATAACAGAGGGGGGAAAAAGTGAAAGGCACGGGGCGGGGGGGATTTTCAAAATATGATGTCATTGCATATCTAACCACCAAGTGGCGCTGTGAGACTGCCTGAAATCCTTGAGCGCTTCCAACAGGTAAAATTATGGCTCTGGAATATTAATTAAAAGTAAAACGTACGCTTCAACTATTTGTGTTTCTTTAAAACTGTACAGAAAATCAAACAGTTTTGTTTTAATGGAGTTAGCAGGCTTAACTATTCAGTTTGGAAACATGCTCATCCAAGAATGAGATCATCGCGTTCTCTCTCTCTCTCTCTCTCTCTTTGGTTTGGGGAAAAACTTTTTTAATGGATGTCTCCCATATCCTTTTTTCCCCTGCTGGAGTTGCACATTTTTATTCTGACTAAGTTGCTTGCTTTTTCCCCTCACCTGGCCAATTTTATCACTAGGCAATGACTTTCTTCTTTTTACATTTTTATCAGTTTAAAAGAAGTATTGAGCACATTATGGACTATTTGTCTGCTTTTGCCTTTTAGCAGCTGTTCAGGACAACAAATTGCGCGTGGAGAAGAGTCTCCAAACCTGTGCCAACTTGTCTCCAGAGGCCCAGTGGGTCTAATGCACATCCAGACTGAACAAACGTTCTTCTCCCATTCCAAGGGAAAACTTAGTCTATGCTTAAGGCTATAGAAAAAGCCTGCATGTTCAGTCCTGAGAGAATAATTTCTCTCGGACGCATCACAAAATGCTGCACTTTTGCACCCACTAACCTCCAGCAAAGCTTGAAAAGTTGTAGAAAAGTTATACTTACGATCATCCTCGCCTTGTCCTCTTGCCAAAAGCACCGTTGCGCTGAGCAACAGCGCCAACCGAATATCCACAAAGCTGAACATGTCTAAATATTAGACATGTAGACTCTTTGAGGCGAGGGAAGTTCTTTTTTTTCCTTTAGACTCCAATCATACACGGTAGGGTCCGGTCTTCTGTGACTCCAATCCAGACCCCAGCAGAAACTCCCTACTGCCTAAACCAACTCTAGGTCCTGGCTTTTATACCCCAAACTTTCTGGGAGGCGCCGGGCTCAGCAGATAACTCAAGCATGTTCACGTTTAATAGAATAGCGTCCCTCCTTCACCGGACAGGGGGCTGTCTTCACAACGTTTGCAGAGCGAACATCTAAAGAAACTTGATCTCTTAATAAAAAGGTGAGGGTTTGCTCTCAAAACTTCTTTTTGGTGAAGCCAGGTTGTGTGCCAAGGTGACCACCTGTATTGTGGGCATATCTCCGGACTTTTGTTTCAATCTCGAATTCTGGCAGACTTGGAGATGAGGACAACAATGCTTTCCGAACTAAATTCGTTTTCGTTTCTTTTTTTTGTTTTATTTTGTATACCGACGGAACAATTCTGTTTTTTAAAGATTCCATAACGAATTTAGAAGGTCGTTTCTCGTTAGAGGATTTCTGCAGCCAAGTACTGAACATTTATTCCAAGTTAAAACTGAAAGTTGACCAGGAGATTGTTTTGAATCTATCTATCTATCTATCTATCTATCTATCTATCTATCTATCTATCTATCTATCTATCTATCTATCTATCTATCTATCTGTCATTAAAAAGTCATATATGAATCGTTTGGACAAATTGGTTTATCATTGGTATTTGCACTTATTTAAATTATTAGCCGAAAATTTCGTATTTGTTCTAAGTACTTGTGTTTGGTGAATATTTGAAACGTATAGGCCTTATATTGTGATGCTGGTTCAGGATGGACACGCTTTCTTGTTAATAAAAGGATAATAACAACATCTTTTATCTTGTCACCATTATTTCTGTCATTTATAGGTCTGCTGGACTGTATGATTTTTCAGTTTCATGAGTTGCAACTTGTCAATAATCAAATTCTAAGTGGTCAAAATAAAATTCATGCACTAAAAACTGCAGGCATCATTGTGATTTTACTTCAAACTTTAAGGCGACGTTTTAACTTCAATTTTCAGTGTCAGTGGGCTGATTTTTGTTACGGTGAAAGAAACCACATTGTAATAATGGAAAGAAGGGGAGAAGAAACACACAAATATGGCCTCAGACTATAATAACGGAAAAGGCTCTTAAAGGTGCATATCCTTAATACGCGGCAAGCGTGAGCCATAAAAAGCGATTTGGCTTGGGAACGGCTGCATCTCTCTTCCGCAGACACGTCGCACCTCTGGAGCTGGCCAATCAGAGCTTACGTTCTCCCCCTCTCTCTTCATCTTCATAGCAGCGTCTCATCCAAGAGCTGCGTCTGCCTCCTTATTCCGTTCAGAATAATGCAGATGAAAGGAGTCGGGAGCCCTGAGAGAAAGGGAGGGAGAGACAGAGAGAGAGAAAACGCCACCTCATCGCTTTCAGGTGCACGTAGGGTCAGTCGCGACGAAAGCACTTGTGCTACATTACTACACACACTATGGAGGGTCAAAGCAATGTGGCATAATGGAAAGGACTGAACATTTAAACTAATAACGTTTTGAAAAACTAAGATTCTGACAGACTGTGTCAAGACGATCTTTTTGCAGTTCAGTGTGTGAATGTATGTGTTTAATGCTGTATGTTAATTTATGTGCTTACGTATACTATCAGTCAAAAGTTAATGTTTTTTTAAAGAAGTCTCTTCTGCCCACCAAGCCTGCATTTATTTGATCCAACGTACAGCAAAAACAGTTATATTTTGAAATATGTTTACTATGTAAAACAACCGTTTTCTATTTGAATATATTTTAAAATGTAATTTATTCCTGTGAATTCAAAGTTAACCTTTAAGCATCATTACTCATCATATTATCCTTCAGAAATGATTCTAATATTCTGATTTGCTCCTTAAAACAACATTTAATCTCATTATTATGTTAAAAACAGCTGAGTAAAATTTTTCAGGTTTCTTTGATGAATAGAAAGTTCAGGAGAACAGCATTTATTTGAAATAGAAATCTTTTGTAACATTGTAAATGTCTTTATCATCACTTTTGATCAATTTAAAGCATCTAGGCTAAATAAATGTAGTTATTTCCATGATTTCTTTTCTTAAAATTATACTGACTCCAGGCTTTTTAATGGTTA
The DNA here is from genome assembly GCA_019740295.1 of Labeo calbasu. Lineage (NCBI taxonomy): Eukaryota > Metazoa > Chordata > Actinopteri > Cypriniformes > Cyprinidae > Labeo > Labeo calbasu. The sequence goes on from JAHKKF010501209.1 coordinate 24,816, forward strand.
AGTGTATAATGTTACAAAAGCTTTTTTATTTTAGATAACTGCTGATCTTTGGATCTTTCTATTCATCAAAGTATCCTGAAAAAAATCTACTCAACTGTTTTAAATATTGAGAATAATAACAATAAAGAACGTTTCTTGAACAGCAAATCAGCAGATTAGAATGAACGATCATGTGACACTGCAGACTGGAGTAATGATGCTGAAAATGTTTATTATTCTTTATGTTTATGATTTAATCACAGGAATAAATTACATTTTAAAATATATTCAGATAGAAAGTTATTTTAAATGGATTCAAGGATGCTTTAAACTGATCAAATATGATTAGAAAGATTTATAATGTTACAAAATATTTCTGTTTCAGATAAATGCTGTTCTTCTGAACTTTATATTCATCGAAACCTGAAAAAATTCTACTCAGCTGTTTGAGCAGCAAATCAGAATATTAGAATGATTTCTGCAGGATCATGTGACTGGAGTAATGATGCTAAAATTCAGCAGGAATAAATTATATTTTAAAATATTTTCAGATAGAAAGCAGTTATTTTAAATAGTAAAAATATTTCACAGTATTACTGCTTTTGTTGTATTTTGGATCAAATGAATGCAGGCTTGGTGAGCAGTGACTTCTTTTAAAAACGTTAAAAATCTTACTGTTCAAAAACTTTTGACTGGTAGTGTACGTAAATTACTGCATTAAAATACAATAATGCATTTTTGTTAAAAAAAAATCTTATAGTTACTTTATTTACATACTTCTGACTGAAGCAATTTACAAATCATTAAATGCCGACATGAAACTGTATTAGCGGTGCAATACCAAGTACAAAATCTAAAGTATTATATCTGTGGCAAACAGAGAAAAAATGAAAGAGAAAGGTTTTTTTAATTAATTTTTATTTGATGTTTTTTATTTTCCGTGGCGAAATGCACCATATCATTGTCAACACACTCTGTGACCTTTACAAATCCACAAAAATGACATTTTTTGCTTCCAATTTATTCCCCCATCCAATAATTTCCACAAAATTAGTAACCAAACGCATTTCAAATGAAAGGCATAGAAATTAAACAAGAATGTTGCCAAAGGCTTGCCAAGACATTTCTACAGAACAAAACAGCAAAACATATTCATCTACTTATAAATATCCAAAGTCGCAGAAACAGATGTATAATTTGACCGACCTTAAGTTATAGACGATTACTGAAGATTGTGCACATTTTTAACATTCTTTGATGCTCAAATTGCAAATCATAAAGTGCATTGTAGTAATACTGTCAGTCAATGGCTTATGAGCAAGAAAAAAAAGTGCAGTTAATATATTTCAGTGTCAGTCTTATGCTAACTCAATACTGTATGTAGCTGTGAAGTATATAGCATTTGTTGTCAAGAAATGTGCAGTGAAATGTCTTCACATGGCTCTGTCATTTATCAAAATACTATAAATAAAGAAATGCCCAGCAGTGGCCAAAGTAGACTTGAAAATTTATGAAAATGGATGCAACCGCAAGAAGCCAAGTATTAGTGTTTAGCCTGGGAGAGCAAAGCCTTCTGGGAGCTCGCACATTGTCCAAAGCCAGCGTGAGCTGCAAGCGGAGAAAGAGCCAAGCACAACACAGCACAGACAGCTTCTAAAGATGTGACCTGGAAAAGGCAGCAGGATAGAGGGAGGAAGAAGAAGGCTGAAAAATTGATCTTAAATGAGATCTAGTTGGTTTTACATCAGAGCGAGTGGTTTGTACGGGACGAGGAACCATTCTCCAGTAAACCGAGACGATTAAAAAGCCAAAGTTCACTCCATACAATTAAATTCAAAGCATTTTAGGCCACACTGACATTTATTGTATGGACAAAAACTCAAAGTATCTTTGTGTTCCACAGAAGAAGGTTTGGAGATGACATGAGTCAGTGAACTGTCCCTTTAACAAAAGCTGAATCTGATTCGCCATTACATCTACGGATTGTTTTCAAGATTCTGAATGTCCACAAACACATATCGCTCTTTCATTATCAAGCAGAACCAAGCTAAACACTAGCATTTCATAGGCTACATTCATGCATGAGGAAAAGGGACACGCTGGCGCTGCAGCACTACTGAGGAGCTTTCCGACCGTCTTGTCATTACAGCAACCGGCTCAGTCTTGCACGGTCGGAGACTCAGTGCTTTGATAGAAGGGTGTCTGTCCTGAGCAAACAGGTGTTGTGACCCACCCCACGCTTTCATGGTGCAGAAGGCCTGCTCTCCAAAAATACCAGCCTCACTCTGCTCCTGCTTCTACAGCTGTTCCTCTTTAGGAAAGTGCTTATCCTCTTTATGGTTCGCAGTCATGCACACACATGCACTCGCACACACGCTCAATACGACGAAGGATCTGTGAACCTGGAAATACGGGAAGCATGTGCTAAAGGAATGGGTGATTGTAAAACACTGATAAATCACGTCGGATACAAGCCCGCTCATCAGGAGGTCGGGTTTGTTTTATTTTACATTAAAACGCAGTCGAGCTTCTCCAAAATCATCCTGTGTAGTTTGGATGCTGTTCATCTTAGCCTGATTCTTCAAAGCTCAGCTTTTTTTTGTTGGAAGTTTTGGTCAGTTACTCTGAGTTCCTCTAGTTTGAACAGAGTTTGATTTAATGGCATGTGGAAACCACATACTACAACATAGATTAAACTGCTTCTAGTAAATAACTAGAAGCTTGAGTCTAAATCCATCCGTTTTGTGGAATGTTATGGAAGTTGCTCCAAAAAGCCCAATTAAAGGACACAAGCTTGCTTTCTCGAACAACATGTGCATTGGCTACCATGAGGACAACAATATAGTATTTTTTAAGATTTAAGTGTTTTGCCAGAAATACATTTAACCGCAGTGTTTTTGCCTGCAAGTCAATTTATACGTTATGATATCCTTCTCAATATAGTGCCCTTTTATGTTACACTCCGGTAGGGACAAACGTAGGCGTACTTGGATCTTTGCATTATAACAAATAAAGCTAGCGCAAAATAAACTGCACTACAAAGTCAGGAAAAACCAGTAAACTACTATTGTTAGATGCAGAAGTATTTAGTTGTATTTAAAGCTGTAACTGTGTCTAATATAGCACTATATATATGGGGATTTAAATTGTCTATATAGATTATACACACTGTAAAACAAATTCCGTAAAATTTACTGTTAAAAACTGGCAGCTGTGGTTACCGTAAAAAAAACGGTAGCAACATTTTAGGTTTTATGGATTTAACTTAAATTTACACTTAAATACCGCAATTTTATTAAGTGATATAATGTTTATATATCAACCTATTGAAGTACTATTGAAGTAAGAAACAGTTATTTTATGTAACGCAGGGAATTCTGGAAATGTCAATTTACGGTTATTCACTGTAAATTATACATTCTTTTTCATTTCCAAAAACAGTATATTACAGTGAAATTACATGACCAATTAATAGGTTTTTACTGTAGCATTTTTACAGTCCTTTACTATTAAAATCACAGACATTTTTTTTTTACAGTGTATGCATGTAAGTGCTGGGTACACAGAACAAAACTGAAGTAAAATTTATGGTAAAAAAAAAAATATGGTAGCAACGTTTTAGGTTTTACGGTTTTAACTTAAATTTACATTTAAATACCGTAATTTCATTAACTGATGTAATGTTTATACACCAACCTATTGCGAAAAATCACATGATGAATCAAAGCCCATCACAAACAGCTTTTAAATATTAACATATATACATATATTAACATATATAGAAGGTGCACAGTGGCTCACAAACGCTAAACACCATCATGGTAAGACACATGAAACTGAAATAATGCAATAAACATTACTTAGATGTATAGCATATTAGATGTAACATACAACCCTAATGTACACAACTGATAAGAAAAAACTAAGAAGAAACAGTTATTTCAACAAAAAAACATTAAATGTGTAATGTAACGCAGAGAATTCTGGGAATGACAATTTACGGTTATTCATTGTAAATTATACAGTCTTTTTCACTTCCAAAAACAGTACAGTACCGTAAAATTACATGTACAGTTTTTCTCTGTATATAGGGAATTTACCGTTAACCAATTAAGTTTTAGCATTTTTACAGTCTTTTACCGTTAAAATAACTGATATTTTTTTACAGTGTGTGCATGTAGGTGCTGGGTAGATTACTTACTTAATTACAAATTGTAGTCTGTTACTGATTACAGATTACATGATGAAAACTGTAGTTTGTAACAATGTAGATTACTCAATTTTAGTCATGTAATCAGACTACTTTTTAGATTACTTTTTTAATCTAACTTGTTTTACACTTATTAAGCATACCATATTGATATTAAAAAGTGAAGAGAAAGAAAACATCTTCCATTTTTTTTATTTCAACATCATAAAAGCTAATAATTAAATCATAAAAATGTACAATAAAAAAAATAAATAACAAATAACAATGAATAAATAAAGAAATGAATAAATAAGCTTTCCACTGATGTACGGTTTGTTAGGAAGGTTCCATGGATGTTCAAGGTTCTTTGTGGAACCAATCAATGCGAATGAAACTCTTTTTTTAAGAGAGTATGGTTTGTTATGATAGGACAATATTTGGCCGAGATACAGCTATTTGAAAATCTGGAATCTGAGAGTGCAAAAAATTCAAAATATTCAGAAAATCTCCTTTAAAGTTGTCCAAATGAAGTTCTTAGCAATGCATATTACTAATCAAAAATTAGGTTTTGATATATTTACGGTAGGAAATTCACATGCAGTGTTCACATGATCTTTACTTAATAACCTAATGATTTTTGGCATAAAAGAAAAATCAATAATTTTGACAATACAATGTTTTTTATTAATTATCTTTAGATTAGATAAGTCGTCTGTAATTATAAAGGGGATTGTTGCTATATTCTGGTGATAATGTAAATTTCACACAAGTCTTTGCAGGAACGGTATTTACTAGATTTTTGGAGGAACTGATTAAAGTGAAGGTTCAATCCAGACACCATGGAAAAAAATCTCCTGGCTCAGGAATGCCGGTCCACTAGAGACTAGAGTATGAACTCTACTAGAATGGAAATACAGATGAGAATCTTTGGAATGGAAAAGGAGAAATATTTTCATTTGATCCTTATGTGAAGCTGCTGACACTTTAGGTGCATTTCATTAACATTAGCAGTCATGAAATGATTTTTGTAAATATACTATTGTTTATAATACATTACCTGATTTTTAATTTATACAACTATAAATAATAAAAATGTTTAAAACGATACCTAATGCATAATGAACGGAACCTTACTGCACACTACAGTTCAAATATGTTTGGGGTCAATGATCTTTTTTATTTTTATGTTTTTGTAAAAAAATTAATACTTTATTCAGCAAGGATGAATTAAAAAAATGAAAGATGACAGTAAAAGATTTATTTTTTTAAATAAATTTTGTTATATTTTACATTTTCTATTCATCAAAGTATCCTGAAAAAATGTTTCAGTTTCCACAAAAATATTAAGCAACTGTTTTTAATAAACATTTACTGAGCAGCGAATCAGTCTATTGGAATAATTTCTGAAGTGACACTGGTCCATTGAAAAATCACAGCAATAAATTACATTTTAAAATATATTAAAATAGGAACAAAAAAAAGTTATTTAAACTGCAGTAATATTTAATGTATTTTTGATCAAATACATGCAGCCTTGATGTGCATAAGAAACTTCTATTCAAGCATTAAAAATCATTTCAGCCTAAACATTTGAATGGTGAAGTATTTCAATCCAATATAACTAAAGTTAATGTCTTGGATATAATTGAGTGGGTACAATGAATAGCGCTCTGTATTTTACTGTTATCTATTCTTAACAAATGACACCCAAAAATAGATTTAGACAAACAAATGAAGAAACATGAGAGCAGTCATGTCAATTCCATGTCACGCCTTCTCATGTTGACTTCTTTAGTGTTTGTAGTGGATGTCTTCAGCGCTCACTGAGTTTACAGAGCTAAAGTGGCAGAACGGCACAGCATTGAAATAGAAACTGGCATTTTCAGAAGCTCCTCGTCTGACCCTGGTCTTTGTAATCTATAGTTCTGTGGTCAGAGTCTCAGTAGAGGTCAGCTAGTAAATTATGGGTGGAGTCCCACCGGATTGAAAAATGAGGTTAGATCTGAGTAGAGACATGCAGTCTTTCTCTCTCTCTCTCTCCCTCTTTCTTTCTTTCTCTCATTCTCTCTTTCTTTCTTTCTCTCTTTCTTTCTGCAGTGATAGTACAATAATAGCTGATTGAGTCTGCAGACGGCCTGCTGACTGATGAACGGCGGAGTGGAAGATTGTGTACTCATTTTGAAAACAGACAAAAAAAACTCTAATGTGGTCTAATGGTGGCTGTAAATCTAGGTTAGGAAGAAAATATGTCTCCACTTAAAACGTGTGCATGAATGGAGGTTATTTACACAAGACAAAATCAACAGAAGTTGCTTGATACATTATAGAGAAAAATTGCTCTCATAAAAATGGCTTTCATATGGAGATGATATATAAAGATGTGTATTTCAGAGAGTTTGTGAACTTATACAGTATATTATCTACTGAATTTTGTATATATTATAGTATACACTACAGGCCAAATGTAGAAGTCAAAAAAAAAAAAAAAAAATTATGCATTTGAAAGAAGTCTCTTATGCTCACCAAGGCTCCATTTTTTGATCAAAAATACACTACAAACAGTAATAATATGATATACACTACCAGTCAAAAGTTTTTTTTTTTTAAGAAATTTGCTTATGAAGCCTGCATTTATTTGATCCAAAGTTGAGCAAAAACAGTAAAATTGTGATTTTTTTTTTAAATTATCAATACTTAAAACAGTTGAGTACATTTTTTTTTGGAATGAGGAATGAGAAATTATAGAAATTAATATGGTTTATTAATTTAAGGATGCTTTAAATGGATCAGAATGATGATAAAGACATTTATAAAAAGATTTCCATTTCAGAAAAATGCCGTTCTTCTGCACTTTCTATTCATCAAAGAAACCTAAAAAAAAAAATTTCTACTTAGCTGTTTCATCATCATAATAATAATTATATATTTATTTATTTATTTATTTATTTTAGAGCAAATCAAAATATTAGAATGATTTCTGAAGGATCATGTGACTGGAGTAATGATGCTAAAAATGTAGCTTTGAAATCACACAAATAAACTACATTTTAAAATATTTTCAGATAGAAAATTGTTATTTTAAATAGTAAAAATATTTCAACATTTTACTGTTTTTTGCTGTACTTTGGATCAAATAAGTGCAGGCTTGGTGAGCAGAAAAGACTTCTTTAAAAACATTAAAAAACTTACTTTTGACTGGTAGTGTATTAATACAATTTAAAATAAGGGTTTTCTTTTTTTAATATATGTTCAAATGTCATGTATGCTGATCTCTTGTTTTTTACATATTACTATTTACTATTTGTGACCCTGGACCATAAAAACCAATCATAAGTAGCACGGGTATATTTGTAGCAATTCCCAAAAATATATTGTATGCGTCAAAATTTTTCTTTTACGCCAAAAATTAAGTAAAGATCATGTTTCATAAAGATATTACATAAATTTTCTACTGTAAATATATCAAAACCTAATTTTTGATTAGTAATATGCTTTGCTAAGAACTTTATTTGGACAACTTTAAAGGTGATTTTCGGATTGGATTTTTTTGCACCCTCAGATTCCAGATTTTCAAACGGTTGTATTTCAGCCAAATATTCTCATATCCTAACAAACCATACACTCTTAAAAAATAAACGTTCTTTATTGGAATCGATGGTTCCATAAAGAACCTTGAACATCCATGGAACCTCTCAAACACAGAAAATGTTCTTTATAGTTGAAAATGGTTCTTTAGATTTTTAAAATGTTCTTCTTTTAGTAACTGTTCACTTTAAAGGTTCTTCGGGCAACCAAAAATGGTTCTTTTATGACATCATCGCAAAAACACCCCTTTGGAGCCTTTATTTTTAAGAGTGTACATCAATGGTAAGTTATTTATTCATCTTTCAGATGATGTATTAAACTTAATTTCAAAAAATTGACCATTATGACTGGTTTTGTGGTCCAGGGTCACATTTTTGCCTTTGAATCTTTTGAAACACCTTTGAATCTTTTCCACTCCACTCCAATGGTTTATCAAGAGAATTGGATATATTTGTTTAACTGGTCTGTCACTTGCTTTTATGTCTAAAACACACACACACACACACGCAACAACAACATCAAAAACTCATGAAGCTGAATGCATGATGTTTTTGAAAGTGTTTTTCCCACCATTCTTATCTAAAACCTTCATGTGTGTTTGTGGTAATTACAGAACTGTTTCACTAAACGGTCTATTAAATTGTGTAAAAACACTATTAGCCCTGTTGAGTGTTGCGGAAGCTTTATGAATCCCTGTGAACAGCTGCTTTTTCATCGCCCTTCGTAACAGGGTCCTAATGAGTACACTGTAGCTGTCCGCTCTGACTGCCTGAACCAAAAGGTGCCTCTCTTTGAAGGCCTCCCTTTTATGAACGGAAGCCACCCGTTTGAAGAGCTGTTAAAGGACATGTTTGCTGGGAGCATGGATGCAAACACACACACTCACACATTGACAACATATAGTTTACACACACACACATCTGCAGGGCAGGAACCAACACACCAGGTAATGAAGCATTAGAGCCCAGTTTTAATGAAAGCCTCCACACCTGAGGCAAAGCTACTCTTCTTTCACCTTCCTCCACTTCTGTCTGTCTACAGGCGAGCCTGTTTCTATCGTCCAGAAGATTTGTGGCAGAACAGTAGGAGAAAGTGAAATTTAATGGCTTTGTTTCCTGTTGAAGTCGTTTATCATTGGAACTGTAGTATAGCAGTGCTTTCCTGCTCACGTGTCTTGAAGTTGTGTGGTTATATAAACATACATCGACTCATAATATGATACTGCTTTACAAAAATGTACCTAGCTTTACTATATTAAATGACTAGTATCATTACACTACCTGGCCAAAAGAAAAAGACACCATCTGGATTTAAATAAGCAAATACGATTTTAGAATTGAATCATTATTGTAGTGATTATTATATTATATTATATCGAAAGCAGCGACAGACTTAATAGCTAAGACAATAAGACCTGGCACACAGCTGACGTCACTGACTTGCATATAAATCTGAATGACTGGATGGCCAGATGGGTTCATATCATAGTTCTTCATTGGAAAGATGGACACATTTCAGAGGTTAGATGCACTACTATGCCTCTCTCCGCTTGTAGCAGCTTGTAGACAGATGTTTCATTTGGCTGTGCTTGCCCAAGGCACTGCATGAGAGAAGAAAAAAGTTTAAAGCAGGTACCATATCACTGCCTTGTTACGCAGGGGCCTTGCAGTCTGAGGGGCCATTTAATTTAAGCATCAGAAGTTCATACAGTACATGTCTTTTATGTCCTAAAACTGTGTGTAAAAAGTTACCTTTCCTTTCTCTAAATATAAACTGAAGCCAGACCTTTGAGACCTATAATAACGCCCCCATATTAAACCAAAGACACTGCAATTTCTCTGCTCTATAATAAGGGAGTAACAAAATATAAACTGTTTGAGTCTACGTGTTCTGCTCTAGATATTCTCGATCTATCTATCTATCTCTATCTATCTATCGTTCTTTTTATCTATTGTTCTATCATTCTATCGTTCTATCATTAGCGTTCTATCTATCATTCTGTCTATTGTTCTATTTATCTATCATTCTATCAATCGTTCTCTCTCTTTCTATTTATCTATTGTTCTATATCTATCTATCGATCTACACTGATCAAAATGATAAATGCAACACTTTTGTTTTTGCCCCCCATTCATGAGCTGAACTCAAAGATCTAAGACTTTTTCTATGTACACAAAAGGCCTATTTCTCTCAAATACTGTTCACAAATCTGTCTAAATCTGTGTTAG
>JAHKKF010501211.1:0-16698 GCA_019740295.1 Labeo calbasu
TGACTTTTCTTCCCTCAGGATTCTGAATTTACATCTCACAACTGACTTTTTTCCCTCAGAATTTTAAATGTACATCTCACCAGTGACTTTTTCCCCTCAGAATTCCAAATTTACATCTCACAGTTTTGACTATTTTCCCTCAGAATTCTGAATTTACATCCCATGGTGTAAACAAGCTTCAACAGGCTTGCAATGTACAGGCTATCATAAAATAGGTTTGTTAGATAACATACAAAATGAGTTTTATGTGGAATTTACAGCAGGTCTCTCTCTGTTGTCACAAACACATATAATGTTGTAACCCAGGTAAAATGTTATTGAATATCAATGCAGTAATGCACCAACATCTCTAAACAACATGAACCAATAGCATCACTCAACAGCTTTTTGCTAACGACCCATGAGTCATTCGTAAACATCTCAGCTTTGTACTAAAAAGGTTGGCTTTCTTGAAGGCCCAGTGTGTGAAAAACTATTTAAGATGCAGACCCCCAGCATGAGCATACAGTAAACTGTTCAAATAGTAACGTAGCACAGTAGGAAACCTGTCATTAACCGCCGTAATGCCTCAGCTTTACAACATGAGAGAATTTGGTCAATTTTCCTCAGTCATTTAATTGTACTTAACTGCTCTAATTACAGAACTGGAGAGAGCCAATGGTGACGAACACCAAATCGGAAACAAAGGAGCAGTGAACTTTGATGTACCCAAGCCTAAAGCCGTGAACTGAGTGACCCAGCAACACACCCAATACTATTAGCTGCGGTCAATGCTATTTCCTCACCTCACAGACAATATAGTAATTATCAACCTGAAAAATCAGAAGAAAAATGTGAATGTGTTTCTGAACTGTCATTCAAAGTGTGTCAATGCCAACTGTTTTAGTAGGTTAAATTAATTTGGGAGGGGAGCAGTAGGTATGAGGCACCCTGCTGGTTGAAGAAAGGTTCTTATTCATTATGAGACATAAATGAGACATGTGGAACTAAGTACAGTTAAAAAAATAAACGCTATGTCATCTTATAACCTTTTTGTGGGTCGCTATCCTGCAAATAGCACATTGTACACTTTCAAACCCTACAAAAATCAAAGGCTTCTTTACAGACCCTACAAAGCGTTGATTCATTCAAGTCTAGTAAGAGATGTCGCTCCTATGGGTCTGACCAGGTATTTCCGCCATATTTCCCAAAATACACTTCAGAGGTAGCCATACAGTGAGAACAGTCGTAGCGTTCACACTCTCACACAGAGAACTCAGTGTTTCCAACCATACAAATCCCAAATGACACGCCAAATCTAAATACTGGGCATACCTCTCATAGCCTTTCTATATATGCTGATTTAAACAGCAAGAGGTAGAAAATAAAATATAGTCTGAGGTAAAACTCCCAAAACTGTCAGGTAATATGTATAAGACGATTTCTAAATTAATTTATGGGCAACCTTCATAACATTTAACTGCTTTTATGACCAAACACCCAATAAATCTAATAACAACATTGCAAAAAATAAAAATTCAAAGGATCCTGCAGATCTGAAATAAAGAGTCGTGGCCACAAATTAAGAATTAAATTCCACAATTTATTAATTCCCGACCATGTTTTATAAATTTGCTTCCTTGTTTTACTTAAATCATGGTCATGATTAGAATAGGGGTACAAACTAATAAGTTGTTTATTAAGGAATTCATTTTTAATTTGTGGCTACTTGAGCATGTCATGTGTGGGGCTCAAGAGAAATTGAGTATTAAAGGGTATATTAGTTGTCAAAATTACCCATGAATTGGTTAGTAATCCACACAGTAAAATCAACACTATAAACAGCACACTATAAATCATCAACACAGAGAAAATGTTTCAAAATACATAAACAATATGGCTAAAAAATTTCCTATAGAAATAAAAAGATCCTATAGACAAAAGCAAAAAAACACTTTAATGTATGATCCCAAAAATCATCTTTAGAAAAAATAGCTATCAAACCATGCTTGGTTTCACAGCAGCGCAAAACTACAACTGTAAGGGTCAATCAAATATCGCCACCACACTGAAATGTTTAAAAAGCACTTGCATTAAAGCAGTTTCAGTAACAATATGAGGTAACAAGACTTTATTCCCATCCCCCACTGAGTAAGTTTCGTCGCCACATGGGTAAACACACACCCAAGCCCTCCTACTTCCCAAGAAGTGAAGCATTTCAATATCACCTGTCAATCGGCCCATTGTACATCATTATTTACAGCTTTAACTCATTTTGACCCTGTGCATTCCACAGTGCCTCAACTGTGACTTCTTAGAGAGCGTAAGAGTACAAACGCACACATAAAACTGTGAAACAGCAGTTACCTAAAAGACACAAGCTTCACATTTGCACCAAAAGAGTCAAACCTACATTTAGCTTAATTTGAGAGGTGTTGAAAAGTGCAGAAACAAGTTGCTAAGCAAATCTATTTGTGAAAATATTTAAATAATTTGCACTAATTAGCCATTTTCTGCTCTAATCGAGGTGGTGGCAGGGCTGCTGACTCTCCTTTAAACCTGTAATTTGTTGTGTCTGCTAATTAACACTTCATTCTCATCTGAAATAAATAAGCCACCCCATCAGTTTTTGTACAGTGCAAAGCAACTGGCAAAGAAAATAAGTGTTTTCTACACTATTTCTGGTGCTTTCCAGTCATTAAATACAAATAATTTGGGCTGGTCAAACTATCCGTATTTTGCTCAATTATCCACACTTTTCAATACCTTAAACCACCAAATAAATATACTCAGGTTATTCTTGTATGATGATGCACTTGCTAGTTTTACTGTAGAAAATTAGCCATGTCGAATGAAGGCCTCGGCTGAGGCTGTGCATGAAGAGGACTCCTCTGGCTTTGAGTAGCTTTAATTACAAGGTGAAAGAAGCCTTCATAACAGGAAGCGAGGGGAAAACCCGACCACTTAAAGGTAAACAGCGACACAAGGCTTGTCTGTCTTATCCTGAGTAAGCTCATGTCCAAATATCTGACAAATATTCACCTTTGCCATTATGGAAATGACTTATGATAGTAGTAAATCTAAAGAATTTTTGCATTTTTTAATATGTGGAGGAGTTACATTTACACTCATAGACTTGACTTAACTATGTAAATCTACCAGATTAGGCTAAAGGGAACAATGACTCTACATACCATAATGTTATATAAAAGGATGCTGATGAAAGGTTGCCATGGAGATCTTTTTCATGGAACTATAAAAGACAATAATGAACGGCATGCAGAAGCAAATAACAATGTAAAGGCCTACATAGCATCCCACAAACTCTCTAAATAACTCATTTTATAGTTTGAACTATACAGTTGTTTAACCCTCAGAAACTCAAGAAATTGCAATGTTTTGTTGTTAGGCCACTTGCACATTTCAAAACTGCAAATTTAAACACTTAGCAGTGGTTTCAAGAGGAAGTCAAGGACACTCAAAAACAAATGAAACCAACCTAAGCTGGTTGGCTAGTTTTAGGTGGTCTTTCAGCTTGGACATAGGTTTAGCAGGCTGGTTTTAGAAGGGTTTTGACAATTTCTTTAGCTGGTCAGGCTGGGAAACCAGCTGACTAACCAGCTGAACACCAGCTTGGTCATGCTGGAAGACCATCTTAACCAGTTTAAACCAGCTAAGACCAGCCAACCAACACTCAAAAATTAAAATTCTGTCATCATTTACTCATGTCGTTCCAAACCATTCTTTGTTCTGTTGTACATATAAAAAAGATATTTTAAAGAATGCTGTTAACCAAAGAGTTTTAGTTCCCATTGACTTATATGGATGAAAAACACAATGGAAGTCAATGGGAACCAAAAATGGTTACCAACACCTTTCAAAACATGTTCTTTTGTGTTTCACAGAAAATAGTCATACAGATTTGCAACAACATGAGGGTTAAATGATAGGAGTTAATGACATTTTCATTCATCACTTTAACTGACTGTGTTGAAATTTTGCTGAAGTGGGTTTCTGAGGGTTAAATACTTTAGATGTGGCGTATGCATGCATGCAAGGCCATTTAATCGACTAGATGGACAAAAGGAAATACCGTATCTTATTCTCAATCCAAAACTTCTCAGCAGGACCATTTTTGTATTTACAGGGCTGTTTATTTCTCCCCCATACTAGGTTTATTTGGCATTAAATGGGCTGAACAAAGCATGTGGAGACCCTCGGAGCGTAATTATAAATTTAGCTCTGGTTTGCTCTCCTGTTATCAAATGAACAGATGTTGTTTTACACATTGAATACACATCAATTTATACTTGATTACACCATCAGGCCTTCACCAGTGTAGTGCATTAATGCAATGAATATAGCTTTACCTCAAACGCTTCCTCATCTAGGATCCTGGTGCCAAAAACGGTTATACCATTGGTGTCAATACCAGCATGGTCACTCCTGCCCAAGGGCTTTGTCAGCTTCTTCTTGCAGTCAACAATGATGGTTACGGTCTTCTTCTCAACACTGATGCCTACACGATGCCACCTGCGATGAACGGGAAGAGTAGGCGATTACAAACCCAGCAAACAGTTAAAGGCCGCCACACGTGAGACGTGCCTTGCATTAAAACCTTAGACAATTTGCCTCCATTCTTGAGATATAACATTCCTGAGTGGACCACATTCCAGCCTTCAAACTTTGGCCTTGTTTAACACTGGATTAAACTCATTAAACTCTAGACCAAATCCCCCCTGTGAGTTATTCAGCATGACAGACACCATGAACATTGTAGAAAGTGTGTGTCAGGAAGGTACGGTGGAGAAACTGAACTTTAGAATCAAAACACTGAGCTGCAGAGGGAAAATGTTGGACAGGTTTGCGGTAAGAAGCCACAGTGTGATTTCATAGGCGTATCAATGGTACCCACAAGGGTGATCAATTTCCCATAATCCACTTCATTAGAAAGAAAAACCTTTATTCTGGCTTGTGTCTTTAATGTACTTGGCAAACTTGAACCGAGACAAGCTTTACTGTGTCTAGAGACCAACAATTCTGGATAATTTAGCTGCTAGCAGAATACAATTTACATAGTTAAGAGCGATTAAGCGAATGATTGACGGTGTAAAACCACAATATCGTACTTAACGCCTTTAAGCGTTAAAACATCCTGGGAATATTCTAGAACTTTAGTTAAACCCTGTACTTGCCAAATGCAATGATTTAAAGTCACACATTTTCACACCAAAAAAATTATCCTTTGTCCCTAAGGACATGCTGCAGTGTAATTTATCCTTCCATGTGCCATATTCATAAATTATGTTGATAAAACATTGTAGCACTCTCTGATTATAATACTGTATGGGAGTTAAACACATTTCACACAGTTTAACACAAATGCTTTTCAGATTCTTTACACAAGATCACATTTCCATCATGACCAACTATAATTTTATCTCTCTAAGGACGAAAAACCACAAAAGCATATGAAAGTTATATTACAGTGGTGATTGCTGATCTGTTTAGCTGTACAAATGATTTTTAAAAGCCACTTCTATCCTAATTCGTCCTGCACGAGGGAACTGGAATGACAGAATTAGCCCAATTAAGGTGCATTTAACCTGAAATCCTAATCAGCACTATAATCAACATAAGCACTATAATTCCTCACTGAAACATTGTTGTTTTTACAGCAAAACACCCCACTGAACTGATACCTACAATAAAGCCTCTTAAAATCTAATAAGACAAAGCATGTCCATTGCTGTCAATTAATTTTTGTGCTTGAGGATGTCAAAGGCTAAAGGGGTGTTGGGACAAAAATGAGCATTTTCTTGCAACTGTGACTTTATATCTTGTAATGTCATTTGTAATTGTTACTTTATTTCCCATAAATGTAAAAGTATATCTCTTAAAGTATAACTTTTAATCTTATAACTTATAACTTTATTTCTCACAACTGTGACTCTATATCTCATAATGTGATTTTTATCTTGTAATTGTGACTTTATCTCTCACAATTGTGACTTTGTATCTCACAGAGTGACTTTATATCTTGTAATAGTGTCTTTATCTCACAAGGTGACCTTTAATCTAACAATTGTGACTTTATTTCTCACGACTATGACACTATATCTCATAATGTCACTCTTACCTTGTAACATTGACTTTATTTCTCACAACTGACTCTATACCTCATATTGTGACTTTAATAAGAGAATTGTGACTTTATTTCTCACTACTGTGACTCCATATCTAATAATGTGACTTTTATCTTATTATTGTGACTATATTTCTCAGAACTGTGACTCTGTATCTCATGTGATTTATCTCGTAATTGTGACTTCATGACTTGTAACTGTGACTTTATATTTCACAATATGACTTTTTATCTTAAATTTTATTTCTCATAACTGACTCGATACCTCATAATGTGACTTTTATCTTTTAATTGTGACTTTATTTCTTACAGCTGTAACACTGTATCTCATAATGTGACATTTATCTTATAATTGTGACTTTATTTCTCACAACTGTGGCACTATATCTCATAATGGGACTTTTATCTCATAAATGTGACTTTATTTCCCACAACTGTGACACTATATTTCATAATGGGACTTTTATCTCATAACTGTGACTTTATTTCCCACAACTGTGGCACTATATCTCATAATGGGACTTTTATCTCATAACTGTGACTTTATTTCCCACAACTCTGACACTATATCTCATAATGTGACTTTTATCTCATAACTGTGACTTTATTTCCCACAACTGTGGCACTATATCTCATAATGGAACTTTTATCTCATAACTGTGACTTTATTTCCCACAACTGTGGCACTATATCTCGTAATGGGACTTTTATCTCATAATTGTGACTTTATTTCCTACAACTCTGACACTATATCTCATAATGTGACTTTTATATCACAACTGTGACTCTCTATCTCATAATGTGACTTTTATCTCATAATTGTGACTTTATTTCCCACAACTGTGACACTATATCGGATAATGTGACTTTTATCTTATAATTGTGCATTTTTATTTTTCACAACTGTGACTCTTTATCTCATAATGTGACTTTTATCTTATAATTGTGACTTTATTTCCCACAACTATGACACAATATAGCATAATGTGACTTTTATCTTAGAGCTGTGACTTTATTTCTCACAACTGTGACTCTATTCCCCATGTGACTTATCTCACAACTTCATGACTTCAAATTTCATATTCTGATTTTTTATGTTCTATTTCTCGCAACTACGCTTTCATATCTCACAATGTGACTTTTTCGTCTTATTTAAAATTTCTCACAATTACCATTTTTGTTTTTTACTTTGAGACCAGAACAGGCTTCCATAAATATATTTTAATTTTGGTTAGAGCTTGCTGATGATGTTATCCAAGAGGTTAATTTCTGAGGTCATGCATCTGCCCCAATGGATCCAACTTTCAGTCTTTCTAAAATAACAGTACCCCAAAAGATCACTGCCGAGGTCAGATCACCTACGGCCCTGTCTGCTTCACTCCATCAATCCAGAGTCACAATGAGATCTCCTCTGGCTCGCCTCACAGAAGAAACCACACGTAACTAATGCCTCAATAGACACCTGAAATTCTGATTTGTCTACTTGTTAACTCCTGTCAACCGAAATGACTCTAAAACAAAAATATCTTCCTACACGTATAATGGCTCAGGACTACAGTGTAAACTCTAGCCTGGCAGCAAATGACTTCCTGCTGATGACTGACCTCTGTCTGACCCTGTCTGGAGTCAGTCTCAGTCTTTGTCTCTGAGGATGGGTCTAAACAGCCTAAAAAAGGCTGCTGTGGATTCGACTTTGTGCTTTGTGACTTACTTTCCGTCGGCCAGGTTGAGGGAGCGGAACAAGGGGTAATCCTCCGGGACAGGCTTGCCTGTCTGATCCTCGTACAGGAAGACAGGTGAGCGCCCCACCTCCACGCCTAGTTGCTGGACGCCTTTCTCGTTGTAGATGGACAGAAGGAAGGACTGGATTCCAGCTTTGGGCTTGATGGTGGTCAGGATGGAAAAGTCTTCAGGGAACACACCATCTAGGAAACAGCACAGACAGAAAACAAGTTCACTGAAGGGTTCACTGAGTTTTTGAAGTTCCTCCAAACAACTAATTGCAATGTTGAACCTGGAAACACAATGGAGGACTTTGTGCCACTTAAAAATAAAATAAAGGAATGAATTTATTAATTTAAAAAATGGGCACAATTATATAGATTTTTTTTTTTTTTTTTTTAAACTACACAGATTCCTTTGTCATCCATAAAGCATTTTCCAGCTTTAATAAAGCAGTTTAATTCATGCAGTTCTGTAATTAGTGGCTTTATTAGTGCATATGCATTGTTTGAAAAGGCCATTAATGGCACAAAATGAGAAAAACAATGAAATAAGATTTGACATTTTATACAATTTATCAGACGTAATACAGAGATATTTTATCAGCGTAATTTATCAGACCTTTAAAATCCAGCTAAACGGGTGATGCAAGAAACTTGATAATAAACACCAGATAAATGGCATTATATAAGCCTAACCGATATTAACAAGTAATAAACATGCATCTGTTTTCCACAATATAAAGAAACATCTGCAACATTATTATCACATTCCAATCACATAATGCATCTGAAACATATCATAAAAACTCAGGACTTACAATACGGTACACAATTTGTATAGGGTATTTTTATTGGGGTTTGACCGGTTCATGGATTATTTTTATTTGTACCTAAAAGAGCAGCTCGGACATTCTGCAAAGCATCTTCTTTTGTGTTCAATTGTGTTCTGTCGCTTTAAACGTTTCTGTTCCTTTCTTATGCAACTAAGCAGACGAGCCATGCTGTGGTCAAGAGATTTCAGCCAAGTTCTCCTGCCGCTTAACAATACAAGCGTCTGAGTGAAACATGGCCCTGCACAATCAGGGATGGCATCTGCTGTCAAAAGCCTTGGCAACCACAACAAAGGGCACATTTAAACGCAGCTAAACGTAGGCAGGATATGGAGACACGTTCATGGGGTTCGGCTTACCTGGGAAAAGCTGCTTGGTCGGGGCACTGATCTGGGCATTCTTGCCTATTTTGAAGGCCGTGTCCGGCTGTGATGCTCTTCGGTTTGTGCAAAATCCTGAAGTTGTCTGTACTCCTTCTGGGACAGTGGGAAATTCTAATACTTTTAGGACATCCACAGGTTCTGCTGTATGGGGTAGAAAAGACATGAAAGTATTAACAAATAAATAAGGAGAAATGCATTCAATATTTAGCAGACCGCCTCAACATTTGTTTTATAGTCCTTTTATACACTTTTTTAAAAATATTGAAGTAATTTAAGACTCTAGGTTGGACTATAAGTTTAATGAAAAACGCACAGTTAAATTAACCAACATATGACCAGAGGGAATCACATTTAACATTGTTTTACGACCCACAAACATAAAAAAGCCAATGTTTGAATTCAATCTGTTTATTTGGCTATATGACCAAACTCAAATCTCCGTTCTTCATTCCTGTGAGATTTGACCCTTGCGAGATACCTGATTCCCCCTTCAACTCTTTAGAAGATACTTCAGCAGCAGCTGGGTTAAGTAAACTTGACTACACAGCTTCATTATGATTAACAAAGCAAGATGAAAGACAAACACTGTTCACCCCAGATCACCCAAGAACTGAAAACCTTAGAGGGCACCACTGAGAAGAGTTTCTTCATGATTCATTGCGAATGTATAGCACATGTTTGGCTGTTGGGTGCCATCCAGAGTCTACCAACAGCACCATATGTGTCTTCTGGGACTTGAGTGAATCTTTGGCATCTACCGCATAAAACCGAACACTCAAACCGCCAAAAAATAAAGGGCTGGTACGTCACAAAAGGCCGGGCTCATCTGAGGGAGGTCTAAAACGCTGTAATAAAGACGCTGAGGCATTCCCGCTGCTGAGAAAACATTTACTACCCCATTTAAGGGTTTGAAAAGCAAAGCCGACAAACTATTCTTCCGCCGGTTCTTTGTACCGAATGAAACGATCCCCCACTATATCTGAGGGGCTCAATCTGAGCTTTACGCTGAACATACAACCTAGACAAAAGGAAAACCTCAAACTCAGCCAATACAATGACAAAGTTGAGGAGGAGAGTTGTTGTGGGGGATCTTCTGGAGACGTTCTCCATAACCTCAGGCCTCATATATTCCAGATGTGGCGCTGTAGCCCCAGTCTGACCTTTTAACATGCAAGTGCAAAAGAAAAATGTCAATACTCCTAAATCCTTCGGAAAACCAACTGAGAATGTGCCATCATTAGGAGAGCGCAGCTGATGACCTGGTGTGATTTTAACCAGACTGCTGTGCAAACACACATGCTGATTTTTTCACTGTCATTCTTTGCGTTAGACAGACTGGTGTGTATGGGGGAGAGAAGGTTGATTAGACATTTAGTGTGAATGTAGAAGGAGGTACTAACTGATCAGCAAGATCATAAACCTGCCATTATTTGATTCTAAGGAACACCCAGAAGTGGGAGGGGCTTTTTTATCATTCACATAAATCATTAAGAAATTCACTGTTATGGTAACAGGACACACATGTAGAGTTAAAATAACAGATGCTTCTATGTATGCATTCTCTTAGGCTACATAGAAATACATTTAAAATATTTATTTTTTTAGAGAGGTACTGAATGAAGAAAACTGGGGACCTTTTTACCTGCTGCTCCTTGAGACTCTACTAATGAATTCAGTCAGAAACTCTCTCTCTCTTTTTCATCCTCTATCTCTCTCTCCCCCTTCTCCCCTCGCTCTCCCCTCTTTGACACATGCGTGCCGCTTGAACAAGACTGCATTATGCCACAGGCTCTCCGTGAGGCAACCTCACTGACGGAATTTTTTTTTTGCAAAAAAAAAATTTTTTCCTCATGTCTTCCCCCCTTTCACGGCTGTAGAGAAACATCAAAGAACAATAAAGCCTTTCAACCATCTGCTTCCCAAGAATACTGTTCAGTTCACCTCATATTCCAGTTTTAAAGGGACAGTTCAGCCAAAAATAAAGTTTTTGTTACATTTAGTCTCACTCATGTTGTTCCAAACCGTTCTTTCTTCTGTGGAACGATCATGGAAGCACATTTTTTTTTTCCTTTAAGACTTGAATATGAATCTGCTAGTTTGTTAGATTAGTTCTTAAGGCGCAGTTTTAACACAGAGATTGCGTTTATGCACATGGAACACTGTCAGACACTTTTATTGTATGGAAAGGAGCAGCTTGGACTTGCATTTACAATATAAATATCTCTTTTTGTGTTCCACGAAACTAAAAAAGTCAGAACAACGTAAGATTAAACAAATGATGATGGATTGTTCTGGCTGAACTTTTTTGCAACTGCACGCAATTATGTAACATCAAAATGTTTAAAAAAAACAGACTGAACCACATTTCGACACAACAGACATGCATAGAGTTTCGTCACAAAAGCATGACTTGTGAATGGAGCCCAAATGTTCTTGCGATCTGGTCGGCACCGTTTAGCCATAAGACTAAGCAAAATTTCTGAAATGTGTGCATTGTCTTAAGGAATGCACATCTGAGGTTCCTCAGCCCCAGGGGCTGAGAAAACATGTCAGTACACTGCCAGCTCAAGAGGGCACCTGACAGAAATGCCTTCACAAGCTACAAAACGCAAAGGATGTAATACGCAGCTTCAGAAGTCTAGTGAGATTAATACATTTTAAGATTCATTATCACCTTGATACGGTGATTAAGACTATCGCTCACACCTTTTGGTCACATTCAAGCAGCCTTAGGAAGTATGTCGAAATGTGTGTACATTTGTCATTTCCAAACAACATAAATGCCTAATTCAATTTTGCAAGGACCTTTGTTCCCGTAAGGGTGAGCGAGACCTATCATAAGGCCAGGCTGGGGCCCCTGGATGGCTCCGGGCCCTTTGAAGCCTCCAAAATAATAGGGATGAGCGGAGAGGACAGTCATCAAATAACGGGAAGGCACTTAGTAAAGAAGCATTCCCGCTGGGAAACTCATAGTGAGGCATGGGAGTCACAGTGTTGCTAAAGCCCCCGCTGGGCTTCGGTGGGACTAGGGGTGAACGGGCGGTTTTGACTGTAACCCACTGTGATCTACGCTAATTCATTACATGGTGGAAATTATGGAGCAAAAAGACATAGTCATAGAAGTCTATGAACTGTCAGATTTATGATATTCATAATCAAAATTGTTGTTGCAGTTATCATCAATTGATCAGTCACGCCCATTGTAAATTGGACCTCCC
This sequence comes from Labeo calbasu, assembly GCA_019740295.1. NCBI lineage: Eukaryota > Metazoa > Chordata > Actinopteri > Cypriniformes > Cyprinidae > Labeo > Labeo calbasu. Next base: position 12,280 of record JAHKKF010501211.1, read on the forward strand.
AGGTCTCTGTTACTACAAATCAAATTCTTATCATAATTAAACGTTTTGAGATATGAAACAGAAAAGTCATGTCAGTGCGGTCAGAACACTTAAGTCTAATGAGCACACATTAATATATCAGTTACTGATAATCTCTTTATTAATTTAGCTCACAATCTCATCCTCGGTATCAAACCATTCAGGTAGATACTTTTTCAGTTTCTCTTCCAAAATGTAAGGCATTGATGTAAAACCCTGAGGAATTCCACCCTGCTAACCGTGTCCACACACACCTAACGGACCACAGGTTCAAACAAAGACCTTTTTTTTCCCCCGAAATAAATCCTAAACTGTCTCTCCATGACACTCTCTTGACACATTCCACCTCTCCACCCTCCCACAGAGTAGAAAATATGCAGAAACAAAATGAAATTGCATGTTTTTATACAAGTCTAGGAATATGGTAATTAAATGGACAGATGGTGCACAACCCATGCCCTGCGCAAAAACTACTTGTTGGTACATAAGTACATCTACTTTCAGTACGAACCGCTTTAAAGTGCAGGATAAGACAATTTCTGTCTAACATTGTGATCGTGATTTAAAGTCTAGTCATGTTATGCACATAACTGTAAATATGTAGATATATGTGCATAAAATGGCATTATTAAATGTAGAGAACGAACTTTTGGGAAACTAGTGGGTTTATTTTAACTAACTCCACAGACTCTTGTTCATGTTAATATTATAATATTAAATATTTGGCACCGGTAATATTATATCTCGCGGCACATACACATATAAGGGATGCAGATCTGCGATCACCTGTCTGAATCAAACGCGTAAAAATCCGCAGGCGCAAAAGCGCATCCCCTATCTGACAGTCCCTGCAACTTCATTAAAAGTTCGGAAGTCTATCTTTCCTTACCTGCTCTGACATTTGGAGCCTGCAGAACCAGGACGAGGGAAACTGTGATGAATTTGAAAACAGTGGAATCCAAAAGCCACCTTTTCGTTTTCCACATTGGGGACCACCTTGGCCTCTCCATGGTCGGGCGCCCACAAATGTGCAGAAAACCCGGGGCGACCGCTGCTTATTTGAAAATGATGTCCCTTCTACAATCCCAAATGTGCCCGATCTGCTCTAAACAGCCATAGGTGAGGGGTATTTTGTCTCGCCGGGCCCCCTTCGATCCTCCTTTCCTTGCGCCCAGCCTTCAGACTGAAGGGATTTGGGCTTTAATCAAAATGAGACGCGGAGCGCTCGATCGCCTCACCGTCAAGAGGGCTGGACCCAGACCCTGGATTACAGGAAAATGACAAGGGAAAAATACCCCGATTAGCAAATCACGGGGCTTGAAAGTTGGCTAGGGATCCACCCATCAGTTTTCCAAAGCCTCCCCTGGTCGCCCTCTTGCGCGTCCCCCTATGAAAGCCGGGAGACATTTCCCTGGAGTAGCCTGGGAATGAAAGAGAGAGAGAGAGAGAGAGAGAGAGAGAGAGCGAACATGCAAGCAATTCCAAACGTTTGTTAAATTTCGGATAAGGGCATAATATGCATATATGCATCACCAACAAAACAGTGGAAAATTGTATTATAACGTATATATATATTGCAGGTTTTACATCATTCTTAAGGTTTTTTTTAAATGACCGAAAAACTGCACATTTTCCAGTTGATGGCTTTTTAAGAGACTTAAAAAACATGGTTTCCTGGATGAGCGATCAGTTATACAGCGTTTCCCAGGACAACGGCCATTATTCAGAAGTATGTTACCCTGGACCACAAAACCAGCACGGGTACATTTGTAGCAATAGCCAAAAATACATTGTATGGGTCAAAATATTCGATTTTTCTTTTGTGCCAAAAATCATTTGGTTGTTAAGTAAAGACCACGCTCCATGAAGATATTTTGTAAATTTCCTACCGTAAATATATAAAAACTTAAATCTTGGTTATTAATATGCATTGCTAAGAACTTAATTTGGACAACTTTGAAGGCAACTTTCTCAGCATTTTGATTTTTTTCACCCTCAGATTATTGATTTTCTAATATCTCAGCCGACTATTGTCCTATCCTAATAATCATACATCAGTGGAAAGCTTATTTCTTTTTTTTAACTTTCAGATGACGTAAAATTGAACCATATGACAAATTTGACCGCTTATTGCAGCGCCTGACCAATGAGAATAAAGTATTCCAGAGCGTTTGCGTTAACTTTGTGCAGAATCTACTTAGAAATACAAAATATCTTGGTTTTGAATGCCAGCAATCAGGAGAATATACATGACAAGAAAGTAAGTAAACGAAAACAACTTTTGCATATGTTTATTCCTGAAGAGTGCATGTGGAGGTTGAGTGGGAGGGGTTAAGATTGACTGACAGAAGACTGACGGGCCACATTCCCGGTTTGATTCCTTCACTCTCTGGAATGTAAAGGCAGCGTTAATTAATCACACAATGACTAAAAATCAAAATCATGGTCAATCCCATGGTCATTTTAAATAGTGTTTATAGAATTTATTACAGGTTCAGCCATGTAAATACTGAATGTTATGGAATTGTTTAACGTTATGTCATTTATGAACTATATCTTATACGCGAAATAGTTTATAAATAGCTAATAGCTCTGCTTCTAAAATGTAATGTATGAAAGAAAATGAGCAATCAGCTCTGGGAACAAATGGCAAAGGACCAGCTCATGATTCATACCAGAAATCATCTCGTTAGCATTTTGTTAGCATGCCAAAGTTACATCTTTTCTTTACGAATACATGACTGATTGAATTAATTAAAAAATAGGACTGAAATTGCACTGCATATTGCATTTACATGCAATAATATGCAAACTCAATAAGATGATTCACACAAAATCAGTGAGATAATTCATCATCATTGTCATAATAAAAAAGCATTATGTCATTACCTCAGGGCAAGTTGGAACTGCACTCAGTGAACTGTCTGCAGAAACATGCACAGTAGATCTTCAGATTCTAAGATAAGATTATTTGCATGCAACAATGCCTGTGATCATGATTACATGGTTTGATTTGGTGACAAAATTATTTAACAACACCTAAAATAATGACAATATTTATGCTTTATAAAAGTCTATAGTGTGAATGACTAGTGCTGCATGCAAGTGATTCATATTTTGACTCTTACTGATTATGATGCAGTGCATTCCTAAATTCCCAAATTCTTTGTCACTCACCTTTCACTTTGCTGATGGATGCTGTCAGAGATCAAAGGTCAAAACACATTTTGACAGTTACATGGCTCTGATATAACATCAGCATATATGAAGTGCTCTGGTGTAACCGCTGTGAATAATCGCCATCATTACTCCATAAATTAATAAATAAAAACATAAAAAGTGCTCGTCACTGCCAAGAGCATGTGTTAAGATAAGTGCAGAACAAGTTCTCATTTACAATACAGATTCTTGTCAAGTAGTTATGTATGCTTTGAGCTAGATCGTTAAAATATTTTTTTTTTTAGTGTTTGCATGAATTTGATACGTGACTTGGCTCAGTCCTTACATCTCTTCACAATTGTAAAAATGAAAACTCAGTCTCATTTCAGTTCCAGAGCTGGTCATGGGTGACCTCTGAACCAACTATTATCATTAACTAAAATACCATACAAAATTTTTATTATTATGTAAAATGAATATTGTAAAATAAATGTTAACTGCAATAAAATATAAAAAAAAAACAACATTTAGAGTTTTTGTTTAGTTTAAGTATTAAAATACATATATAAGGGCATTTACTCTGAGGAGGCAAGGGAGGCAGCATAGTACAAAAATAAAACAAAAACGCAATATGATTGGATATGACTGGTTTATGATCAGCTGTGATTGGTTCATGTGATAAGTCCCGCCCCTTGTGTTTGTGCAAACATGTCCGTGTTCGCGAATCAGTCTGAATGAATATATAATGGCATTAATGAGAAGACTAATTTAAAATAAAGCTGCAAGCAGTGATTACCAGGGTTTAAGCTTTTGGAATTTAAGCATATAAAGAAAAAGACATGACATATTATTTAGCAAGGCTATACCAACCTAAATCAATAATTAAAAAAGCATTTTTGGCAAATCCAGGCCATTTACCATATAAATAGTGTTTTTGAATCCTTTTTAACTGTTATAGCGCCATCTGTGGTCCGATCTCCTTAAAACTTTGCATGCTTGTTTATAATCACCTGTCTCTTTTGTGAAGTCCTTTAGGCTTTAAAGGATTTTGGCTAAATTTGGACAGACCCCTTTTCTAAACCTAGGACTAGTTCGCAAAAGTAGGTTTTTGACGCCATCTCAATCATTTAACAAACGGTTTGATTGACAGCAGTATCTCTGGAGGCAAAGTTGTCTGGAATGAGGAGTTCAATCGTATGATATAAATATCAGGCATATGTGCGTAAAACCGTGCGGCGTACA
>JAHKKF010501213.1:0-24280 GCA_019740295.1 Labeo calbasu
CAAGAACACTTATTTCTCTGAGTAAGTATAAGATGTGTGTGTTGTAGTGTGCATCAGTTTTAAGGTTAGAAAACATAGTTATGAATGGATTTGGATAGATCTCCGAGATCTCTCTTTGTTTCACCCAATGCTGCTGCACCTGGAGGTCCTAAGGAATTTTTATGGTCGGTCACAGGCCAAACCCTTAGGAATCTGTCTCAAAGTGGGTGAACTGCATTTTGACCAACAGGAAGTTCTGTCCTTCCCGGGCTTTGTACCAAAGGTCTTCTTGTTGCCCTCTAAGAGATGTCTGGCTGTTGTCCTGGCATCCTTATCTGATGGCGTTGGACAGTTTGCTTATGTTAGTTCACTAAGATCCAATCAAAATGTAGCAAACCTCTGTCCAGTATTGTGGTCAGGGAGGGCCCCTGCCATAAACTGGCCCCTTGAATGTGCTGTCCACTACAAAACATAGATGTAAACTCTTTGTGTACTCAAAGTTTACTGCTGTTATATTTAAAGTACACATTAAGTATACTTTTATATACTACAAAGTGGGCCAATTTAGTCCCAAGGAGTAAGTAAAGAGATAATATACTTACAAGTATACTACTAGTACACTGATATTTGTGTACTTACTACATAAAGTATATGTAAAAATATAATTGAACTTTACTTAAGTATACTTAAAAAATAAACTTGAAGTATACTTCTTTTTGAGAAGGGTAAACAAGCGGCAGTGAAGACGAAGAAGAGGATAACATGTTCTATCAGTGCCCTTTTATAACATGGTCGTGCTGGTAGTGACATCATAGGCTGTTGCCAGTCAATGTTATTGTTGTGTTTAGAAAAAAAAAATTGTAAGACACCAATAGCAGAAGAACAAAGCGTTTTTGCAAGGATAAATAACAGCGCAAACATAGGGCATGTTAGTTGAATCTTGTCCAAGACTGAACCAAACACCACTCAGAAAAAAAATTCTACAGAGAACCTCTGACAAATCATCTGCATATGGGATGGACATGGGCTACAATCATCTTTGATATCTCATTTGAAGGCATCTTGAGTAAAACAGCACCACAGTGCACACAAAAGATTTAAACAGGAAGCAACAAGACCTGTTTCACAGAATACAGAAGTCTTTTTTTCTGCCCAACCCCCATTGCCCACTTATTGGGCAATATGGCATCCAATAGATTTTTCTGCATTATAAATATGAGTAAAGGAATCCAGTGGGCTTCAGACTTAAGTCGAGGACATTACCAGACGACTTCATTTCTTAACTTACCATAGACTCTGCGTGAAAACTCCAGGTGAGACAAGACATAAAATGATACAGACAGGTAGTGTTATGACTGTGCAGAGCCACCAACAGATTACTAGCTGTTTAGATGTCAGCAGTATTACAGTGCGAGACTGAAAATGCATTACCTACAAGAAATATATTTGGACTTATGAGATGCAAATGTCTTGTGAAAATATTTTAATGGGTACAGTTATTGTGTTCAGTTAAAGACAGATTTGACTTTTTTGTCTTTGTTGAATTTTTAGACAGAATTTAATTACATTGGATAGCATTTTAAAAGACTGCATCACTGCATGGTTTAAATGAGAATTATCTTTGTCCTGTATCAAAGACAGCATAATTCCTCTTTATGGGAAGAAAATTAGATGCCAGTTAAAATGGCGGTAACACTTTACAATTCGGGTGCACAAATATGCGTTAATTCATGCTTAACTAATGCACAGATAATCATGAGTTAATGTATAATTCATGAAGAACTAAACCATCTATTAATGATTACTACATCAGCAACTAATGGACATTATATAATAATTCATAGATTAAGTAATTCAATAAATTGTTATTAGTTAAATGTTTCATAATGTATTAATTCGCTAATAACATGTTATGCTAACCAATAGTGTAAATTCATGTGTTAATTACCACAATGGATTGAAGCCATGCATTTTAACTTCCAGTTGTGTCTGCTTTAAGGGAAGACACTGCAGGCAAAATTGCAGTTTTTTTCATTCACCTGTTAAGTTTGAGATTTTGGGCTTTTTGGTTTTTCATAAAGTGTTTTTTCAGACTAGTGGAAAGAAAACATCCAAACGGTGCTTAAGTGTGTATTTTATAGCATTTTATCTATTTGTGTCAGTAGATTTCAATTACAATACATATTTTTAAATGTCGTTTTCTCAAAATGAGTCTTTCTCTCCTTCAGTAGCACTTACACACACCAAACTTTTCATTTGTATTCCTGTCTATATCCTGAAGGTTTTTACGGAGGATTTGTTCATATATAATTTGCTTGATTTTATACAGTCCCCCCCCCCCCAAAAAATTGTAAACAAAAATACATTGTTTTCTGTCTGTTGTTTTTTCTTACTTATGGAGTGACTCCAATGAGATACTCCAAATTCCCTCTGCAAAAAACATTTGACACTAGTATATATATATATATATATATATATATATATATATATATAAATTAAACAAGACTTTATCCAGTGTTCAGATTTTTGTACTAGAAATTTATGCAAATTAGGGCAAATTTCATTAAACAATGCATAATTTGCATATTTCAACCTAACATTTTAGAACATTTGTAATACAAACAATGTTTGCAAGTATCAGTGTAATCAATCATCTGGGTAAGTAAGGTGATAACTATTAACTATTAGTTTTTACCCTGTTCACCTGCAGTGTCTTGCCTTAATTAATCATTAAATAATAAATTCTGTTTCTTTGTTTTGTTTTGTTTTTTAACGTAATTAATTATGGCTATCAAAGTTGATCTTCTGACCAAGACACATGACGCATAGATCGTGTGTGTCCTTAAGTGTCAGAAACCTCAGGCACGGAGACACGCACTTTTGACAACATTCACCTGCCTTAGTCTCTCACATGCACAGCTAAGATAGTGACGTATTCAGCAGGTGCCCTTTTATACTTCTGGGCACCTGCCTGTGACATTATGGGCCATGTGGGCCAAAAGGATTGGCGTTGTTTCACACGTGCTTCAGACCGGTCATGCTGGCTGCATTACCCAATGTGCCCCCAAGGCGCAGCGTGCGTCCCCTAGAAGGGGAACTTGGCTTTGTTAGCCTTGATGAGTTTAATTTCTTAATTTTATTTTTTATTTGGTGTATGGAATAAGATGTTTGTTTACAATTTTAACAATTTTTTCTTGTAGACTTGTTGGACTTTAGCTACCTTTTTAGGGAACTTTATTTGTAAAAAGAATCTCAGAATAATGGCATTATTATAAGATTTAACATTTAAAAATATTCTCTTTGTTCTTGCAGTTATTGTACTATGGCCATGGCAGCACAGCCCATTGAAATAGCAGCCCTAGGAAGACCTCTGTTTCCTGGTATGCTGTATGACTCTCGCAGGGATTCCTTCATTCCAGGTGGTGTTCCTAATTATTTACAATGCTTTTTCGTTTCCTTTTTCACCCAGTTGTGAATCCAGAAAAAAAACGTTTATAATAGCTTTCATTAATAATTAACAAACACTTGTATAATGTTTAACAGGTCATTAATTAATATATATTCACATAGCAGGGCCTAAAATTAACTTTTGCAGAGCGCCAAATGCGAGTAAAAATTGGCGTTGATGAGTATATGTAACAGTGTCAGTCACCAGCTGGCGAGTAAAACTTTTACGAAATATAACAATGCAATGTAGCGAAAACAACAGCCATTGAGAAATTCACTGTTTCCGACGTAAGCAAATAAAATAATCTTTTCCTAACACAAAATCATCGTGATTAGCTGTTCTGTCATAATAATAAATGATGAAATTCCAATGTGCTGATAAGGTCAGAGCAGTGTGATGGCCAGCTTGTCCCTAGACCCAGTTCTAATAACTTTTACCTGATAAGATATTGCTGCTTCATTTTCTTTATTCTTTATAACCCAAGAATGTGGTGACACAAAGCTGGGGTTACGCCATCTAACCAGAAAGGTTGCGCGTTTGGCTGTACCCATACACTGAGCTGAGCCGCTTGCACCAGTAGCTTTTTAATGGATGAAAACACATGCAATTATGTCAAAATGCACAGTTTTGGCGAGTTACCTTGTAAAGGTATTCTTAAATTAGTTATAAAGTCTTAAATGACCGTAAAGAGTTCATGTGCATCAGGTTTTAAAGAGACCATGTTGCTTTTTTAAAGTGAAACCACGCCTGGTGAAGTCTATCACTGATGTAAATCAAAGAACAAAAGAAAAGGAGAAATCATCACTCAACTTCTCTAGTCGCTGATTAACTTTTGTAGCTTAAATAAAGATTAATCTGTATAGTTTATGCATATACAATTTATAGTTTATGTGAAGATTGTTTTAAAATCACTTAAATTAAAAGTTGTTATAGATTTCAGAACCACAATATTGAAGTTGCAAAAAAGTGTTGTCGTAATACAGTATAACAGTATAACGGCGAAACCACTGAATGCAGGTTACAGGAAAAAAGCTAGATAATAGGCAATGGAAACATAAGGATTATATATATATAACAGTAGAAGTCACATGACATAAACCAACAAATGACCCAATGACAAACATGACATGAGGGAACAGGGAATCACATGAGTAACAAAAAACATGACTCTGGTAAAACTATAAAATAAAATACATGAAAACAAAAAACACGAAACAAAACCAACATTACACATTCCTCCCTCAAAAAGGGTGGCTACAGGAACCCCCACACAGGCCCGTGAAGCAGAATGGGACCTAAGTCATGGAACACTGGCAGTCCTGGGCCGTGGAGCAGAGACAAAAAACTATTAACTATGGAACAGTGGTGGACCTGGACCAAGGAGCAAAGGCAGACTTGGACCATGGAACAGAGGAGGAAACCAGGTCGAAGCAGGTAACCACGAAGGAGCTGGAGACCAAGGTGGAGCAGGCAGGGCAGATGACCACCAGGGTGGCACAGAGACATGAATGGACCACTATGACTTGACTTGACAGCCAAAGATTACATGGACAGCCTTTGTAATCACATGATGTGAAATTGAGTGGCCATGACATGACAAGTAGAAAGTCCATGAACGGCCTCTTTAGCTGTGTCAGGGTAGGCAGTGGACGGATCTCTAACTTCTGCAATAGCAAAAAATTCTGTTGATATTAATATAGATTTTTCTGTTGAGCAGTTACAGAAGAATAAAATAAAGCCTATTACGTTACCTAGGGATGGGTACCGAAACCCGATATTAAATCGGCCCTGGTGCTAAATTATGATAGACCAGAGTATCTTTAAGCTCTCTTGTTAACAATGTCTGCTTACACTTTAGGTGTAAGGATATACACAAACGCTGGACAGGAAGGTAAGTTTAATCCAGTATTTATTAAATGAAATGCAATCTTAACAGGTATAGGGAGTGGAGGAATGTACAACTTGCAGGAGTAGTCTCACTGCAGGAGGCGAATAGAGATCGTGAAGTACACACCTTAGGGTTAGAGAGATAAGCCATGTTCAGGGGTAACTTCAGGGAGATAATCTTCGATCAACGGAGATAATTTGTGGTAACGGGAGATTGCTGGATAGAGAGTCTGTATCCAAATTGAGGACAGTCAAGGACTGAACTAAGGTGTGTGCTTATATGCTGTGGTTTATGATGGTGTGCTGATTGAATGAAGGTGTTCAGAATTCAGATGATTGGGATCGTTGTGTGGTGGTGAGAGAGCCTGGTGACTCCATGGGACATCAACACCGTGATGGCCGCCCTCTGTTCCTGGGAGCTGGACGCTGTGGGTGTTGCTGGTGGAATTCTGTGAGGAGAGTGGGATCCAGGATATCATCACATGGGACCCAGCACCGCATCTGAGGTCCATACCCCTCCCAGTCTACGAGGTATTCAAGGTGGCCTCCACGACGTCAAGAGTCCAGGATCTCCTTCACCGTGTGGATAGGCTCAGAGTCCCCAATCTGAGGTACTGGGGGTCGTCACTGGTACCAGGCTCTGTAGGTGAAACAGAAACAGGGGGATGGTGAGGTTTAAGCAGGAATACAGGAAAAGTGGGATAAATTCTGAAGTGTGTGCAGCTTTAACTCATAAGTGCTGGGGTTCATCTGTTTGATGATCTGGAAGGGACCAATATATTGGGACTTAGCTTTCGGCAGGGGAGGCACAAGCAGATGTCTCGGGTAGAGTGCAGGTTGGTAGGTGGGAACTGGTTGTCTACGCGTGTCAGAATACCTCTTGTGCCTGCTCACTGCCCTCTCCAGATGCTTCATCCCAGACCCTCTTGCTCTCCTGGAACCAGTGGGTGACAGATAGAACATCAGATCAGAACATCATGGCTCACCTGATCATGGGAAGAAAGGATGGTGATAGCTGAGTATGCACTGAAAAGGTGCATACTCAGTTACCCCCTGGTATACCCCCTGGCATACTGGCATACTGTGCATACTTGGCCCAGGTGAGAAACTGGCTCCAGGAGTCCTGGTGGCTCTGACAGAAGGTTCTCAGGAAGCGGCTGATCTCCTGGACCTTTCTTTCCGTCTGCCCATTAGATTGAGTATGGTATCCAGACGTTAGACTCACGGTCACACCTTGGACCAAAGAATGCCTTCCAAACACAAAATATAAATTGTGGTCCACGATCAGACGCTACATCTTCGGGGATACCAAAATGTCTGAATACCTGGTTGAACATAGCTTCTGCGGTTTCCATCGCAGTGGGGAGACCTCGTAAAGGTATCAACTTGCAGGCCTTGGAAAAACGATCTACGATCACGAGGATGCAGGTGTGTCCGTCAGATGCAGGTAGGTCAGAAAAGAAGTAAACCCCTAGGTGTGACCAAGGGCGACGAGGAATGGGCAGAGGAAGTGGTGTACCAGTCGGCAGATGACATGGGACCTTCGATCTTGCACATTCCTGACAGCCTTGGATGTATTGTCGCATGTTATTAGCAATGCCAGTCCACCAGAATTGATCTTGTAGTAGCGAGAAGGTCTGTGTGGTCCCTGGGTGGCCAGTGCCCAGTGGAGAGTGAGCAGAATGTATGAATTGTAGTCGAAGAGTTTTGGGTACATAGATGCGTCCAGCTGGGCAGCCCAGTGGAGCTGGTTCAGAGAGAGTAGCTTCAGCAATATGTTCTTCTATGTCCCATTGGATGGGACTGACGATGAGAGAGGAGAGAAGCACTGGTTCGGGTTGTTCTGGAGTTTCATCGGAGGTATGAAGTCGGGAGAGAGCATCTGCCCTTACATTCTTGAATCTGAGATGCTAAGAGATGATAAATTTGAATGTGGTGAGAAAAAAAAAAAAAAAAAAAGTGCCTATCGTGCCTGTCTGGGATTAAGTCTTCTAGCTTCACTAACATTTTTGTCGTCTGTTAATACTGTGAAGGAGTGCCTGGCTCCTTCCAAACAGTGCCTCCACTCCTCTAGGGCAAGCTTGATAGCAAGAAGTTCTCTGTTCCCAATGTCGTAATTTTGCTCCGCTGTGCTGAGTTTTTTGGAGAAGGTGCATGAAAGAAGTTTGAATGTTCTCTCCTGCCGCTGTGACAATACTGCCCCCACTCCAGAGGTGGAAACGTCAACCTCTGTTAAGAAGGACTTTTCAGGATCAGGGTGGAGAAGAGTGGGGCAGAGGCGATTTCAGTTGTTGCATGGCATGTTCAGCTTCTGAGGTCAAGTACAGAGACTTCGGTTTGCCTTTCAGCAGTGAGGTCAAAGGAGCTGTAATGGAGCTGTAATTCTGAATGAACTGGCAATAAAAGTTGGAAAAACCAAGGAACCTCTGGAGTTCTTTTATGGTGGTGGGAGTTGGCCAGGATCTCACTGTTGATACCTTCCCCTCAGCCATGAGAATGACCTCCTTACAGATGTTATACACAAAGAACTGGATGGAGGATTGGTGGAAGCTGCATTTCTCCGCTTTTAGGAAAAGCTGGTTATCACACAGACACTGTAGGACCTCCAAAACGTCATGGCAATGTTCGGCCAGGCTCCAGAAGTATATCAGGATGTCATCGATATACACTACCACAAAGTAGTTGAGGAAATCCCGGAGCACCTCGTTCATGAAGTCCTGAAATACAGAGAAGGCACTGACCAGGCCATACGGCATGATGTAATACTCATAGTGTCCAGCAGGTGTCACAAACACTGTCTTCCATTCGTCCCCTTCACGTATCCGGATGAGGTTGTAAGCGCTTCGGAGGTGCAGCTTGGTGAAAACTGAAGCGCCACGGAGTTGTTCCAAAGCCTCTGGGACGAGGGGAAGTGGATAGCGGAACTTCAGTGTGATCTTATTCAGTGCTTGATAATCTGTGCAGGGCTTCAAGCCTCCGTCCTTCTTGGCGACAAAAAAGAAGCTGGATGCGGCAGGAGAGGATAAAATGGCGGATGTAACCCTGCTTGAGTGCCTCCTCAATGTACTCCTCCATGGCCTTCTGCTCTGGAATGGATAGTGGATAAATCCTTCCATGGTCTGTGTGGAGGGAGTTGGGAGGCTCGTTTCGGGCAAAAGACGTCTGCAAATGGGGTATAACATTCATCTTTGTTCCATGGGACTTTCTATGGTTGTGGAGTTAACTGCCATTATTGCAGTAGGATCTGGAGATTGTAGAGGTAGCTCTGGAAAGCAGTGAGGGAAGCAGTTTCACCCCATTCCAGAATGTCACCTCTAGGATGACCGCAACGGTAGAACCTTCCAGAACCAGAAGAGAGAAAGACTCAACGTGCAGGCAGCCAACTCTTAGCAGGATGGGTTTGACTTAATGACGAATGTAGCCTCTGCATAGGGTTCTTCCAGTTACTGACTGGACCTTGTACGGGGTCATAGGTCTTCTGGAGGTTGAGCTGCCCGCAGAGTTGTCTGGAGATTAAGTTACCGGCTGACCCAGAATCAAGGAGGGGGGCAACTGTAACAACATGGTTGGCAGTAATTACTGAAACAGTAGTAGTCAGTGGAGAAAGTTTAATGGAAGGACTTGTGACTGCACTCACCAAGGGCCGTGGTGGTCTAATTGGACATGAAGAGATCACATGCCCTCCAGCTCCACAATACAGACAGTGATTCTGGATCAGCCAGCGACGTCATTCAGCAGGTGATGCCTATTTGCATAGGCTCAGACTCTGGTTCTGGGAAGTCGGGTCGCACTGGCATACGGTGGAGAGTGGCGGAGTCATCGTAAATGGCCAGTTGCAGTTGTAACAAAGGATTTAAACCCTGACAGTAAGTAGTCAACAAGGCTTGCTCATTCCATCCACTAGAGGTGGCGAGGGTTCGAAATGTCATAACATAATCTAAGACTGAGCTCTTACCTTGACGGATGTGATATAACTGGTCACAGATGGAGTCTCCAATGTGGCTTCCAAATACCTCACAGAAGTGGGCCACAAAGTTTTCAAATGACTGCATAACGGGACCAGACTGATACCACATAGTTTCTGCCCATTGCAATGCCCTTTCTATTAACAGAGAAATATCATATGAGATCTTGGAATGTTTTTTGCAATCCTCCGCCGTGCCAGTGTAGGGCACTGAATTGACCATGGGACTGGCAACAATGATCAGAGAAGGAGAGTGTTGAAAGGGTGAGGTGGTGGTGACAGGTATAGCAGTGTGACCGGTGAGTTCTCTTCTCATTGTTTCAGCCAACTCCTTAAATGGATCGGGATCTGTCGGATTCATCTTGCCAGGTCTGTCCTGTCAGGACATACACAAATGCTGGACAGGAAGGTAAGTTCAATCCAGTATTTATTAAATTAAATGCAATCTTAACAGGTATAGAGAGCGGAATAATGTAGAACTTGCGGATGGACGATAAAAGGAATAGTCTCACTGCAGGAGGCGAAAACAGATCGGTAAGCACACACACCTCTGTGTTAGAGAGATAAGCCATGTTCAAGAGTAACTTCAAGGAGACAGTCTTCATTCAATGGAAATAGTTTGTAGGAACAGAAGATCATTGGATAGAGAGTCTGTATCCAAACTGAGGACAGACAAGGACTGAACTGAGGTGTGTGCTTATATGCTGTGGTTCATGAGGCTGTGCTGATTAAGTGAAGGTGTTCAGAATTTTAAAAGTACCAATAAGAGTAGTAATACCATTAAAACCTCAATGATACCATCCCTATCGTTACCTTTTGAAACTTAGAATGGTTCAATTTGAGCAGATGATTTTACCATTGCCGTCATCATCAGAGCGCACCTCCACAGTACATTCAGCATCTGGCTCATATTTGCAATCTCATACATATTCCCAAAACTATAATTTTCAGTGACTTCAAAGTCAATATTTTGATTGCTGACAGCTTATTCATCACATCCATTCTCAAATAACAGTGTGCAGTCTGCAGTAAAACCATTTAAACCAATTAAATTTTTGCTGATGATATTCTTTTGTTTCATGCCTGCGATAATTACGAGTGAAACATCACGTCATTTTTGTCTATCTAACAGTGCCACCATGAGGAATAAATGGGTAAATTGCATGCATTTAGTCATCAGATATATCCACGTTTGCGCACAAAAAATATACTTACACTATTACACACCTCTGGTCTCTAGCAACCCTATACACTTTTTACAAAAAATTAATCAGAAAACAGATATTACTTTATGTGTTATTATTTTCATGTTTTATTGTTTATAATAAATAAATTGAAGAATACTAAGAAAGCTGATGTCAAAAATGAAGGAGGGTGAGGGTACTAAATGATGTCCTGGGTCGCTAAAGACCCGAGGTACGCATTTAAAGGTTAAATTAACAAAACAGCAATTTTGGTGAAATACGTAATTTATGGTAAGGCTTTTTAACCCTGTTACAAACGCACCTGTCTATTGTTTGAGAGTGGCTGATTTTTGAACTAGCAGTTAAAAGTGCCAACGAGGTGGAGAAAAGAATTTTTGTAGCCAGTCTTTATATCTTATTTTGTGTACATTCAGGTCACACACGCACAAAAAGCAAGGGTTGCATTTGCATATACACATACTTGGGAATTCAGTAAGTCTGGGAAAAAAAGGAATATTGAAGTACTGACGATGAGTAAAACCTCTAGTACAACTAACAAAATCAACCATTACACTCTTAGATAAATCCTCTTGTCAGGATGGAAGCAATGTCAAGATCAACATATGTTAGAAGGTTCCCAAATTTTATGAAACACTCCACTCTTATCACGTACAATACAAGCCAGATAGAAGCCGAACCTGATAGAAGTTTTTATCTTTGATACAATTTAACCTAAAAGGTAAAGATTTTTCAAAACAAAATGGCCATTCCTCGGCCCCTAAATGTAAAAGAAGAGAAAAAAAATACTGAAACCCAACTGTTGCAAATTAAAATGTTCTTTATCATCAAGATAAGTTTCTTGTAGGAGGGTTATATTAACATTTTGATTTTTAAGGAATGTGAGAATTGACTTCCTCTTCACAGGTGTAAGTATCCCATTAACATTCCAGGAACAAATCTTAAGCATACTAGCTGACATGTTTTATAAGAAGAGAAAAAAAAGACAAATCCCGACCAAAAATGTTACCTATAGCAAAAATACAGTCCCATGTTAACATCAAAGGTGAGCAGAAAGGTGCAAAACTAAAAGAAAACAAGGAACATGTAACTATAATACAATGAACAGTGGAAACTGTACTCAAACTCAAATCAGTCATTACTCTGAAATGGTTCAAATAACGCAATTCAGTGTAACAGGGAACCTGAATGACAAAAGAAAATAAGTTAATATGTAGACCGCAAATGCACACAGCATGTCCATATGACAGAGAGCCTAACATAAAACAGAGACAACAAAAATATTATAATAATCTGACACATATGCGCGCACATACCTGTCATTCTCGTTGCCAGCATGACAATAAAAAGGGGCTAAACGCATGGGAACAGACTCCTCATCAAACAGATGGGAATATTCCTTCCTTGGACAACAAGAATTTGTCCACGTCAAATGGGTCCTCAACTATGTTGGTAGTTCCCCGGTGTGTGACTTTGAGAGAGGTAGTAGTGATGACCTTCCAAACACCGGGGAGTCACAGTCGACAGTCACAGCTCCCAACATGGTCTCAAAACTGTGTCTCAAAACAATCCATTTCTTGTCTGGAAAGATATTCACAGTTCATCCCATAATCCATGATTTTTGCGGCGCTGTATCATCAATGATCAGTACTATATCTCCTTGCTTAAGGTTCTTCTTTATTACGTTCCACTTCTGTCTTTCTTGCATAAGTGGAAGGTACTTCTTAGTCCACGTTTCCAAAAAAGATCAGCCATCTATTGTGTCTGTCTCCATCTCTTTTTAACATAAATGTCATTTTTATTAAAGACACCAGGGGACAGAGAAACTTGGCTTTTTAGTAACAGAAGATGGTTAGGAGTTAAGGCTTCAGGATCTTTAACATCTTCGGAGACTACTGTAATAGGTCGGTCATTGAGAATGGACTCACAGAGTACTGTTATCAGACCCTCATCATCCAAAGTCTGTTGTCTGATGGTTGAGTAAAGCGTCTCTTTTATAGGACGAATGAGTCTTTCTCATGCACCGCTATGATGGGAGCCATATGGAGGATTGAAAGTCCATTTAATGCCAGCATCTAGCATTGTGTTCTGGATCTTGTAAGTATTAAGTTGAGCCAATGCCCTTTTCAACTCTCGTTCTGCTCTTATAAAACCCGTCGCATTGTTGGAGACTATTTCCTTAACTTGTCCTCTTCGACAGATAAATCTCTGTAAAGCCGAGATACAGGAGTTGGTATCCAGTGAGATCACTACTTTGAGATGCAATGCTCTGCTTATGAGGCACGTAAAAATGGCTCCATATCTTTTTGCTAGATTCCGTCCTCTTCTTACTTCTATGGTTCCAAAATAATCTACTCCCACATGAGTAAAAGGGGGTAAGTCTGGTGTAATGCGATATTTGGAAGATCTCCCATCTTCTGGTGTATGGCAGAAGAATTTCATCGCCGGGATAATACACATTCACAAATAATTCTTCTTGCGGTGGAATTTGCCTTGATGATCCAATATTTGTCCAATAAGTGTAGAAGATATTTGGCTCCTTCCACAGTGACCCAGCTTGGAATTAATGTAATTCAAGAGTAACTTGGGTCTAACTTGTAGATCTTACTATTCCTTTTAACAAATGTTCCTGTCTTCAGGGAGGCTATTTCATCATCAAATTTCATCTGGGATCTATACCTAGAAGTACTATCGGTCCAGAAAAATGAGTGTTGTATTGGCAACTGAAATTCTTGTTTCAGCATTCGGTCCATATGGACTGCAAGAACAGTGGCAGCAAGTTCCAACCTTGGAATAGTGATGGTTTTCAGAGGAGCAACACTCGCCTTGCCCATCACAAGAACTGTATGAGTACATCCATCCTTGTTAACGAGCCTAAAATAGCTGGCTGTACCATAACCAACCTCACTAGCATCACAAAAGTAATGCAGCTGTACACTTGAAGGTTCTGCAAACCCTTGAGATTTAAGACATCTATCTATTTATGTTGAAGTCTGACAACTTTACAAACTCACTCAACCAGTTTTTCCACTGCTGTGCAAGATTAGTGGGATATCTTCATCCCAACCAAAATTTTTTCGGCAAAGCTCCTGAACTATTCTTTTAGTTGAAAGAGTCAATGGTGCTAGAAACCCAAACAGATCATAAATTGAATTGACTATTGACAGGATGTTTCTTCTACTAGTCAGATGATGTGAGTTTGGAGTAATTCTGAAGAAGAAAGTGTCAGTTTCCATGTCCCATTGCATGCCGAGAGCTCTTTCCATAGGCATTTTATCCTTCTCAAGGTCTAGTATCTTAACATCTTTGGTTCGGTCCGCCTCTGGAATAGTAGCGAGAACAGATCGACTGCTGCTGGCCCATTTTGTTAGTTTAAATCCAGCCGCTGCACATGTTGTTCGAAGTCTGTATACCAGATCCACAGCCAATTTTTCATTCTACACAGATTTTAGACTGTCATCCACATAAAAATTGTTTCGAATGGTGCTAAGCACTTCAGCATCTGCCATCCCTTCATTATCATCAGCAGTCCTTTTAAGAGCGAAGTTAGCACAACTCAGAGATGTACAGTCATTCTATACTCAGATAACAGATAATTTGCGTTCCCATTAGGCCACCACAAAAATCTCTAGAAGTCTTTGTCCTCTTTTAGTACTTTGACTTGATGGAACATTCCCTCAATGTCTGCCATAACCACCACAGTCTCCTGATCGGAATCTGAGAAGTACACCCAGAAGTGTATTCGTAAGGACTGGGCCTTGCAACAGCTCAGAAGGTGCCCTGAAAGGTTGAAGTACAATGAAAGACCACACAGATCTTTCCTTTTCTCTTATGGTAGATCCCATGGTGTGGAATATACCACAATCTTCCATCCCTTCTGTGAAGCTCCTTATCAGGCACCCTTTCAGCATACCCCTTCTTAAGGATATCCTTCATGAAGACCTTATAATCTCTTAAGAATGATTAATCTTTCCTGAATCTTCTAAGAAGGCTACGAATTCTTTGCTCAGCAACTTCTCTATTATTCGGCAGGCTAACATCATCTCTTCTAAATGGGAGTTGTAACTCATAATGACCATCTTTGCATCTTAATAGAATCATTTGCCATGGACAAAAACTGCTTATCCTCAAATGAGAGTTCCTTCTTTTCACCATACATCCGTTCTGAGAAATCTTGATTGTATTGATCAATCAACAAATTTTCTAATCTGGTTCCGATTCTATTAGAAGTGACATATGATTGACCACAATACGTATTTGAGCTACTGCTCAAAGGACCATTAATGAGCCATCCCAGACAAGTTTGAACTGCATAAGGTCCATCCGGCTGTTAATTAAACTTCAGAGGCTCCACTGCTTTAGGAACATTCACTCCTATCAAGAGATCCACCTCAGCCTCAATGGAGTCTAAATGGACATCATTCAAGTAGGGCCATCTTATGGGGTGAATTGTGTAAGGATGGTGTTACATCATACTTGAATTCTAGATATAGAATGATTCAATTTAACTTCCTTCATCTACTGTATGTCACACCATCAAAACTTCATAAGTTTAATAAAAAATGTTCACCTCTTTGCTTTAGATGTGGTGTGGAGGAAAGGAAATTTTTTTACACTCCACATGGACCTGCCCTCTAGTTCAGGAATTTTGGCAAAAAGTATGTAACTTTTGTTTCTGATATCCATGGAGTCAGTGCTTTGGTATGTTTTCTTGACTCACTGGAATTGAACTTTGAGTAAAAACGTATCTATCAGTATCAGTAAAAGTTCTATCAGTTCTGTCTAGTTACCTTTTTTCATTTACTCGCTGACCCATCTTCATATCACCGCATTCATATATAACATCAATGAAATATTCACTATCTCCGCAATCTTCACTATCTTTAGGCGTTTCATGCCTTACACACAGCGGACTGATACTGGCACATTACTCGCGGAGCGGCGACTTCTCATTCAGGATTCCCATTTGGGATTGCGCAGTATCCGCGTCTCTGTGTACAACGTGGCTCCAGCCGGAATATTGGCGTCTTCCGTATACAATCCAGGGAGTTTTGAGACTAATGTGATGACCTTCCAAACGCCGGGGAATCACAGTTGACGCGTGTTCAACTTACTTCATTATTTATTACAAAACTATAGTACAGCATTGAAAAAGAAACAAGAGTCAACACAGCTCCCAACACGGTCTCAAAACTGTGTCCCTTTCCCCATAGGCCACAACCCCCCTCATTAACTAATTAGGGAGAATAATAAATATTATACAATACATAATACATAATACATAGTTCATTAACAAAACACAATACCTCACAGGCTCCTAAAGCTGTGCACCGGCCACCCTTAGATGCTTCTTGACGCCTGCTCTCCGTTACCCAACTCTCTCACTGCTGTCATGATTCGTTCCTTGTCCAAATAGTTATGAAATCTCAACAGAATTGCCCTTGGATATGAGGACGCTGTCTTGACAGCTCTACCTGTAACGCGATGGTCTCCTGTGATCTTCATGCGTCTGGATTTCATTTGAATGCCCAGAAAGTTCGGCAGCCATATTTAAAAATAAAACTTAACAGGGCGATCACCTTCTGCATTCTCGGGAAGCCCAACATTGCGTATTTTGTTTCTTCTCCATCTGTTTTCCAAATCATCCAAATGATCTGTTAACTCCTGAACTTGTCTCTCTAGTGTCTCCAATTTACCCTCGACCAGGGCAGCAGCATCTTCCAGATTCAGCAGATTCAGTGCTCAGTTTCAGTGATATCAGTTTCATCTTAAAAAGTCGTTTTTTTTCTGTGAAAAGACATTTTTTCATCTCGTCTTTATGAATAAATAGAGAATCTTTGAAGTGAGTTTTACTGCACAGCTGTAGAGTTGAAAAACAGTAAAGGCTTCAAAATATTACAAAACTTTAAAAATGTGTTCATGACTATAAAAAAAAAAGTTATTGATTATCAAGAATATTATCAAGACTGAAGAGAAGCATCGTTAGTTACCTAACGTTAGCCTATGCAGTTATGAGTGTTTAGCTGTCAGCATTTAAATGTACAACTATGAGTCTATGTACTCTCCTGGGATTACCAGGCTCTTTATATGTTGTTAAATAACATGAAATTGAACGTTCATTGGGCTATCATTATTTATCATGTTGCAGTTATTATTTTTCTCAGTTTCTGATAAGAACGAAACAGGAAAGGAGTTTCAAGAGACTCCACTTATATATAGCACATATAAAATGAGCTTCACCAGAAGTTTACGAACTGGCTTATCATTATGCGGAAGTTTTAAAGAGCGCTCCGTGCATATGGTCAATTGTGTTTATTTAGGTGCAGAATGTAATAACGACCACATCAAACAAGGAGACTTTCAGACATGCGCTCCAACGTCATCTCAGTGCCAGGCGCGAGTCAAACGAGCGAGAAAACTGTACCTGTGACGAGGAGCTTCAGTAGAACAACAGTGAACTGCGGTCAGATGAGATGTTGTCTGGTCATATGTCAGTAAAAACTAATGTTCCTGTCCTGTCAGCCGTTATACTGTGCTCGTAGCGCATGCTTTTCGAGTGCATGCACAAATATGCTGGCGCGCTGTATTAATCACGATTAATTTCTGGAAAATGTACGATTAATTAGTTTTTTTTTTTTATCAGTTGACACCACTAATAAATAGTGAAAACGCTATTGTAAAAAGTGCATTAAACCCTGGATCCATGTTTCTGTAGTTCCAAACACTGGATTCTCTACTAATAAGCTAAGGAGTTGAATTGAATCAGGTGTATTTTATTAAGGAGACATGCAAATTGGGAGACTTTAGGAATGTG
Source organism: Labeo calbasu (assembly GCA_019740295.1). NCBI lineage: Eukaryota > Metazoa > Chordata > Actinopteri > Cypriniformes > Cyprinidae > Labeo > Labeo calbasu. The sequence goes on from JAHKKF010501213.1 coordinate 17,295, forward strand.
GTTGGGAACCACTGCACTAGATGTTATAGACCAATTTGGATTAGACATCACAGTTACGTCACTTGCAGCTGCGCGTGCACAGCGGCTGCAAAAAAACACTGGAGCAATTGGAGGTAGACGGGTAAAATCCATGGAATAAGAGGAAAAAAAGTATTTTTTGATGTCAAAATCGGAATGCAAATATTTTTATAGAATACTGTCATCAAAGATGCCATTTGATGCTAAATGCAGACATTTAAACAGACATACTATATATATCCGTGAGACATATCCAGACATATCCGTGTAATTCTCTAGCCATAAAGACTATCTCTCCCCGGCTTTCTGCAACCATGATGTGCTCGCATCCCGAATGTACAAACCTGTAATTGGTCTATATAAATCAGTTTAAACAAGTTTAATAACAGTTGTAAGCATTTAAAATCACATTAACAAATACACTATTAACTTGTACATTTTCTTAATCAAATCAAGTACTTAATCATTTAAGAGTTGGAAGTTTATTAACATTTGTAAGAATTTTTATTTATCAACGATCTGTTAATCATTATATAATGTTCAGTGAGTACATTAGTAAACATTCACAAACATATTTCTTTATATTTGTAGTTATATGACTATGTATTGACTAATGATCTGTTAAGCATTATACAATGGTTGTTAATGGCTTATTAATACGTGTTAATAAAGTGTTACCAAAAATACTTACACTATGTAGCCAATCTGAAACACAATAAAATTACACAAACATTAAATTAATTGAAAGTTGTAATAATTAAAAAGGATGCCACATGCATTTTTACTTCAGTTGTATGTTGTATCCTCATATGGAACTGTTAAAACCATTTCTCATTTCAGGTGTTACTCTGTGGGATAAGAAATCACTGAATGAAGATTTGGACACTCGTCCACAACTTCTGACAGATTTGAAGTTCTGTAGCTCTGACTCTCTCTCTAGTAAGTCCAGTCTCCTGAATGTAAGTGCTTCCCTGAAGGCCAGCTTCTTAGGGGGATTAGTGGAGGTGGGAGGATCTGCCAAGTACCTGCATGACACCAAATCTTCAAATAGACAGTCTAGGGTAACAATGTATTACAGTGAAACCTCAAGATTTGAACAGCTCTCTATGTCCCAGCTTGGCCAGATCACCTACCCTCAGGTGTTTAACCAGAAAACTGCAACTCATGTGGTCACAGCTGTGCTGTATGGAGCTCAGGCCTTCATGGTGTTTGATCAGACAATTTCAGAAGGTGAAAACCACCAGGAAATTGAGGGAGAACTGAATGTCATGGTCAGGAAGATCCCTGCATTTTCCATTGATGGACAAGGAGAGGTACAAATGACAGACAGTGATCAGAAAAAGGCAGAGAATATCACCTGCACATTTCATGGTGACGTCCATGTTCAGCAGAACCCCACATCGTACAAGAAAGCCGCAGAGTTGTACAAGAACCTGCCCTCTATGATAAAGAAAGAGAATGCAGTGCCAATAAAAGTCTGGCTCTATCCTCTTTGTCTACTGAATACAAAAGCAGCTAAGCTGGAGAGTGAAATCAGCACACGTCTCCTTTCCAACACTGAAGATATATTAGAGGAGCTGAGACAAGTAGAGAGGACATACAACGACCTGTCCAGAAGACCAATGGAAAATGTTTTTAGTGACATCAAAGAAAGGCTGTGCTCATTTCAGAATTCATTTAGCATTTACAAGGTTATGCTCCAGAAAGCACTGGCCAGAGTCTTACCTGCTATTCGTGGAGGAGGGATGGCGCAAAACTCGCTGGAAGACATCCTGAAGATCCACAGTAGCTCCCCTTTTAATGCTGGCAAGCTTAACCGGTGGTTGCATTACGCAAATTTAGAAATTCACCTCGTGAGTTCTTACACCAAGACGCTGAAGGGAATCCAAATTGAAGATTCAGACAGTCTCATCTTCAGCCTCCTTGATCCTGACATTGATTTTGTGGTGTGCATGACCTTCACATCTCTGAAATACGAAGACAAATATCTTGCAAACCTGACAGAGTTTGTGAAATTTGACAGGTTTAAAAAGTTAGATTTGGATATGCCGCCCCAGACATCCCCTGTCAAAAAATGGTTCGAACAGCATGAGGTCGCATTAAAAATGAGAGAAAACTTATCTCAATTCAAAAGTTTTTCAGAGGCCTTTAAAGATAAAAAGAGAATCCGTTTCATTATTTCCGCCATCCCTGATGCCTCCAGTCCAGGCTCCTCCATCCATCTGTATGAGAGAGGAAATCTGACAGACACACAGTTCCAGCCCATGTCCCAACCGCCCCCACCAATAGTGAAGGATATAATGTCCCATTGTGTGTCCCTGACTGAGTGAAGCCAGTGATACTGTCAGCCCTACACTCTCTTCAAGTAAGTGTCATCTGCACATTTTTATAAATACTTTTTTTTTAATTTCCTCAAAACATTTGCTATGTTCAAGAAGAATGAATTAGCTGTAAAAGCTTAAAGTTTGATACAATAAAATTGAATTACATAAAACTGAAGTAGTTTAAAATGCTAGTGTGTACTAGGTGTTTGCTATGCAGTTGCTAGGGTACTCTGGGTGGTTGCTAGGGTGATCTGCGTGTTTACCAAAGTACCTTTAAAAGAACACTCCACTTTTTTTTTTGAAAATAAGCTGATTTTCCAACTCCCCTAGAGTTAAACAATTGAGTTTTACCATTTTCGAAACCATTCAGCCGATCTCTGGGTCTGGCGGTAGCACTTTTAGCATACCTTAGCATAGATCAGGGGTCACCAAACTTATTCCTGGAGGGCCGGTGTCCTGCAGAGTTTACCTCCAACTTTTCTCAACACACCTGACTGGAAGTTTCAAGTATACCTAGTAAGACACTGATTAGCTGGTTCAGGTGTGTTTAATTAGGGTTGGAGCTAAACTCCGCAGGGACACTGGCCCTCCAGGACCGGATCTGGCGACCCCTGGCATAGATCATTGAATCTGATTAGACCGTTAGCATCTCGTTAAAAAATGACCAAAGAGTTTCAATATTTTTCCTATTTAAAACTTGACTCTTCTGTAGTTACGTTGTGTACGAAGACGGACAAAAAATTAAAAGCTGCTTTTTTTTAGGTCGATATGGCCAGGAACTATACTCTTATTTCGGTGTAATAATCAAGAAACTTTGCTGCCGTACCATGGGTACAGGAGGTGCAATGATATTACGCAGCCGTCAACTCTGCGGGTTGCAACTCTGCATCTACACAAACAGTGCCGGTCACTTTCAGGCACTGCGTAATATCATTGTGCCTGCTGCACCCATGGTACCTTGATTATTACGCCGGAATGAGAGTATAGTTCCTAGCCATATCAGCCTAGAAAATCACAATTTTTCTTTTTCCGTTAGTCTTAATACATGATGTAACTACAGAAGAGTCAAGTTGTAAATAGGAAAAATATCGTCATTATATATGGTCATTTTTGAGTGAGATGATTGGTCTAATCAGCTTCAATGGTCTATGCTAAAAGTGCTACTGCCAGACCCGGTGATCGGCTGAAAGGATTTGAAAATGGTAAAACTCAACTGGTTAACTCTAGGAGAGTTGGAAAATCAGCCTATTTTCAAAAAAAGTGGAGTGTTCCTTTAAGGCAAGCCATTTCACTCGGCGGCCATCTTTGAAACACCTCTCGGGCAGGCAAGTGCAGCTCCTCTCTCTTTGAATGGGGAAACATCAAATTCTCCAAAACTGTTTACCAAGCTTAAGATTAAATTTCTGATTTGAAATCACCAATGAAATCCGACAAGAACTGCCTCATAAATATTGTTTCTTATGCCCCAATAGCATTAAAAATTATTTTAAAGCTTATTTTTCAGGCTAGGTCAGCCAGTGCACATGCACAGTACTGAGCACATGTCTCAGAACGCTGACTAAACAGCATACATAACAGTACTAAACAGTACTATAGCGACTGGGACTTCTAACGGCAGATGCAGTGACACGCTGACTTTACTAATCAGCGATTGGCTCTTTCATTAAGAAGGCAGGGCTTCGCAGCCATAATGAGCGTTGCTTTTTTCCCCATTCAAAACTATACGAGTGACAAGTCTTGAGTATTCTATAGTCTTTGGTGTTTACTAGGCAGTTGCTATGCAGTTGCTAAGGTTTTCTAGCTGGTTGCTAGGATAATATGGGTAATTAATAGATTGCTTCTAGAGTGTTCTGGATGTTGCTACAGTATTGCTAGACGATTGCTAGGGTGTTTTAAATGGTTGCTAGGTGGTAGCTAAGGTGTTGCTGGGGTGTTCTAGATAGTTGCTAGTCAGTTGACGGGTGGTTGCTAATGCATTTATCATTATGAAAGCATGATTAACATGTTAGCATCAGTTAACAGTATGTTAGCATGACGCAAACATGATTAGCATGTCTACAACGTTTTTAAAATGATGTTAGGTAGGGATGCAACGATACCATTTTTTCAGAACCCATCCGATACCGAAAATTCTGAGTATCTGCCGATACCAATTCGTCATGTGTTTATAAATCATTCGTGATTCAGCTTCACTTAGAGCAGAAGTAAGTATAAGGTTTTTTTTTTTTTTTATGAATCTCTGCAATCACCTTTCCTAATAACGTGCTAGTTACCAAGATTTGTGGCTAAACACACTAAATGCGGCTAAAGTAAACAATCTCTCAGAGCAGCTTGTCACTCCACAGAGAGTAGAGAGGGGCGGGGCGAGCAGAGTTCATTTGCATTTAAAGGAACAATCCATCAGAATGGGATTATTTTTGCAGAGCTCATTTTGACAAGGTAAAAAGGGTGTTGTTTTACACAACCATTGAGAATTTTTAACCAAAGTATATTATATTTCATTAAGACCCTAAAAAATCAAATTAACTTGTAGAAAACGGGCATCCATTGACCCCTTTAAACACAGTCTACTACAGTTAGACAGCTTCATTTTAAAGAACATTAACAAATGAAAAAAAACATATAATCATAATATATGACAAAAATACTATTAAAAACTAGGTTAGTCGATAATTCAGCAGCAAAAGATACTCTAGAAAAATCATGGGTACACAATAATTTAGTAAAATTTAGTTCAAATTTTTATTTACAAATAAAAGTGAATAAGTGTACGACTAAATTTGGTAAAATGTTACACATTACTCTTTGTATTGTTGCAAAATACATTCATGAGAAAAAAAAAAAAAGTACATACATATAAATGTATAGCACAGTAATGAAGGCAGCAACATATGATAGATAGGACAAAACAAGAAAGGCTTTTAATAAAAAGCCCAAAAGCTTACTAAAACCTGCCTACTTCAACAAAAAACAGCCAAAAATTTTAACTGCCAAAATAATGTGGTAGAAAAAGTGAAATAAAAGTGAAGACAAAGCAGCTGATTGGGTGGCTTTTAATTTTTTAAAAGCATCCCAAATTTTGTCTACCCGCCCAATGCGTTTTTCTTCAGTCCAAGCCGATCAAAAGAAGCCCAATTGGGCGGCAACCTGCCTAATCTGGCAACACTGAGTATGACCTTTTTTTTTTTAATATTTTCTTTTGCTGTATTGTGCTGCTCTCTTTTTCTCCTTCTCATATGCTGCATTAAGCTGTGGTGTCGACTTGTTATTGGTCACTCTATTAAGGCAGAGTCTTTTAAGAACAGTGCTCGCAAGTAGTCAGGGAGCTCATTGTTGGTGCATCTGTGAACGGGTTGGGAGTAAGGTGACTACCTGTCCTGCTTTGTGCTACCACACAGCATTTTCATCAGTCTGTTGTTTTTTAATGATCATACTAAGAAAACGTCTATGCATTTTTTTTTGTATTTTTAAGGAAGTTTTTTATTTATTCTTCACATCAAAATGCGCAGGTGGCTTTTCTTCACTCTCATAAAAAAGACGCGCTTTCTTTCGGTTGCATGTGCGCGCTCAGCAACACAGATCAGCGCATCTGACAACCAGTGTTGGGGGTAACACATTACAACTAACGCGAGTTACGTAATAATATTACTTTTTTCAAGTAACTAGTGAAGTAACGCATTGCTTTTGAATTTCTAAGAAAATATCTGAGTTACCAAATAAGTTTCCAAATAAGTAACGCCAGTTACTTTTTTCCCCATTTATTGACTGACTACTCTCCTGTTGGCAAATTGGGAGTGAACATGATGTTACTGTATTCTACATACACTATTCTATATACACTAAATGAGAACATGCATTAATTCATCTCACTCACAAAAAACATATTCAGCATTGCTCAAAATGAATAAAAACAGTGAAATGCAAACTCAGAATATGACACAACCCTGCAATAATTAAATATGCTAAATAAAACAAATATCCTTTTATGTACACTGACCAAAATTATAAACGCAACACTTTTGTTTTTGCCCCTTATTTTTATGAGCTCAACACAAAGATCTAAGACTTTTTCTATGTACACAAAAGGCCTACTTCTCTCAAATATTGTTCACAAATATGTCTAAATCAGTATTAGTAAGCACTTCTCCTTTGCCGAGATAATCCATCCACCTCACAGGTGTGGCATATCAAGATGCTGATTAGACAGCATGATTATTGCACAGGTGGGCCTTAGGCTGGCCACAATGAAAGGCTACTCTAAAATGTGCAGTTTTATCACACAGCACAGTGCCACAGATGTCGCAAGTTTTGAGGGAGCGTGCAATTGGCATGCTGACTGCAGGAATGTCCACCAGAGCTGTTGCCCGTGAATTGAATGTTCATTTCTCTACCATAAGCCTACTCCAAAGGCGTTTCAGAGAAGTTGGCAATACATCCAACCGGCCTCACAACCACAGACCACGTGTAACCACACCAGCCCAGGAACTCCACATCCAGCATCTTCACCTCCAAAATCGTCTGAGACCAGCCACCGGACAGCTGCTGGAACAATCAGTTTGCATAACCAAAGAATTTCTGCACAAACTGTCAGAAACTGTCTCAGGGAAGCTCATCTGCATGCTCGTCGTCCTCATCGGGGTCTCG
>JAHKKF010501232.1:0-14883 GCA_019740295.1 Labeo calbasu
TTTCAGACACCTTGGAGTGGCCCGACGTCTTGCAGTCTCAGTGAAAATTAGATGAATGCAGCCAGTTAAATGGGGTTTTATTAGCAGTTTTATAAAAAAAATGCTAATTTAACCCTGTGTGACATCTGTTTTTATATTGTTCATCAACATTATACATTTTTATTCAACTAGCAGAGTAGGCAGATATGAATGTTTATTCATAACCATAAAATAAGCAAATATTGTTAGCTGATGCTAACTGGCTAGCTAACAAGCTTGTTGGTGCAAAGTTGAGGTAATTTTTAGACAAAGTCCAAATATTTTTTATTTAACCACCTAGATAGATTACATCTGAGGGGAAAAGTAGTGATGTTCACATACAGTAATAATCAAAGTGGGAAGTGATGCCCTCTGGGGGCATTTAGCCAGGGGTGATTTTTCACCACAGACAAGGTTTGAGAGGGAAAAAAAAATCATTATAAATATATACATATTTTTCCATAAAATGTTCTTGCTAACTTCAGGCCTTATTCTCATGTCATATATAACTGTGACCTTATGCAACAAGCTTTAAACAACAAGCTTTAAAACACCTTATAATGGTAAAAATTAGATGGTCAAATCTGTTTTCCCTCAGGTACATGGCAGTGTAAGCTTCATAGTGAATATTATTACATCACTCTCGTCAACATAGTCCATATCAACAACAAAAATATATTTTACTGTATTTTTATATATTTTAGTGGTTATTTTTTATTTTGATTATCACAACTGTTTACAATCAATATAGGGTAAATTAAGGGTGATTGGGACACAACGTAAAATGGGTATAAATACAGAATTTATTTTCTCACCTAATGAGGGAAAATAAAAATGTTTTTTGCTGAGTATAGGTGTAAGACAACATAAAATGGGATGCCCTTACTGGTGTGACATCTTGTAGGTGGGTGGGCATGCATCAAACAGGAATTTGACCATGAAAAGCATGAATGTAGGAAAATGACATAAGCGTTTGCTATTTTTCATAATAAGGTCCTAAAATTGTCATAGCTACTATATTATACAAAGTATTGATGGAAACATAAATATTATGCATGAATATCATGTTTTTTTTTTTTTTTTTTTTTTTTTCCGAGGTAGGTTAGTTTTTATTTTGTCCCAACCACCCAAACACAATTTGGGTAGATGGTACAGCATACTTTTGGGTGATTGGGACAATGCTTATAGGCTTTGCTAATTGAGAAAATGATTGACCTTGTAATAGAGAACTATTGTATATGCTGTTTATGCCCTAATTCAATGGTTTCCATCCTTTTTATTTGTGCAAGCCCTAATCAACCACAAAAATATTCATGAACTAGCTGGATTTTTGCCTAAATATAAATTAAGAAACAGAACCGTTTTGAAAATAGAAGCATCATAGATAAACTTTTTTTTTTTTTTTTGCAGTAATAAACCATATTCATGTTTCTGTTAAAGGTTAAAGGTTCTGTGCAGGTTCTGTTAAAGGTTAAATGCGTTTGTTAATTGGTGATGGGACCACCCATCTTTTTTTTTTTTTTTTTCTTCCTTTTCTTTTCTTGTCTATTTGATTTTTAAATGTTTTTAATGGCTTTTGGACTTCAGGCCTTCTTTTACCTCAGTTACATGTGTTGTATTGTGTGAATTTTGGATAGATTTAAGAACTGAGAAATAAAGTTGAACAGAAATAAACATGGACACTTAATGATGAACAGAAAAGAAAATATTGCATATAAAATTATATTAAAGTTTAAACTTGTGTAATACAGTAAACATTTTTACACTACCCTAAGTCAATGACAAAAATATGCTGTCCCAATCACCCAAATGTTACAAAAAAAAAAAAAAAAAAAATTGGGGGGCTCAGTTTACAGAAAAGTGTATGCTACACATCCTTTCATTCTAATAACGTGTCCTTCTCAAATGGGTAGCTAACATCTTCAGTATTACAGAAATATATAATGTGTTGGGCTGATGTTTTAAATTTGTCAAGAAACCTTGCACAAGGCACAATTTCCAAAACTGTCCCAATCACCCTTGATTCACCCTAGTGCTTCTTTTCACTATGAAATGCCTTCTGTTTGCGCACATCCACATATGAAATCACCTGCATATATGCTTATACCAAACTAAAGTATGCGTCTTTCGCATCAGAATTGTATACGTTTGTGAAACGGCAGTGCTCCCAAATGACCTCGTGCAGATAAACCAAAATGTCGTACTGTCTCTGCACATGTACATGGGAAAATATGGTATTATGCTGTTAAACAACATCAACTGTTGCTGGTCAACATATCCCACAATGCGTCGCAATACAGTAAGGTCCCTTCTGGCAGGCCCCTTCTGGCCTACATTGAGCTGATAACCACTGATAGCGCCCATTCAATCAAGTGATATCCAAAAGGACTGTTCATTAATTTGATGTGCTTATGTTTTTAGGAATTTTCTAAAAATGCGCAACCACAGTTTGTCAAATGAAGTTTGGACATTTCATACACTAGAACATGAGAAGCAGGTGGATGGAAGTAGCTGTGGAGTTCTCATCTTAAAGGTTAAAAAAAACAAAAAAAAAAAAAAACAAGATATCATGGAGGGAAGATATGAGGAAGTTTTACATCTCCTCACAAATGATGAGCTCTCTGTGCAGTACATCGGCACGTCAAACTTTGTTGCAAGTTCAGAGTCACAGGTTAGTGACAAAGTCAGTTTGTGCCAGAAGCACTGTGAACTGGGTATAATTTGACCACCAAATGTGAATCTGCAATCTGATATAAATTAAGAAGGCTAATTTATGGTTGCAGATGGCATGCTATATTATGGAGGAAGGCAGGCAGTTGAAAAACCAAGGAGGAGTGCACAGCATTGTTTTGCCAACTCCACATAAGCCCCATTGGAAGCCACTGTGAGAAAAAACTAAAAAAAAATGCACTGAAAAAGTTCTGAAAAGTACTGGCCAGGCACGACAGCAGAGCCTGAAGAAAAGAAAGAAAAAAAAAAAAAAACGCTCATTTAAGGCATCTTCAGTCTGGGAGTATGTCAGCATGGATTTGACTGGGCCAGTACTTAATTTTATATATCTTGAATTATTTGGATTGTTAGATCATTTGAGTGACAGGTTGCTTGACATTTCACAACCTTATTATCTGGGAAGGGATGTTCATATTTGTGATTAAATATGATAAGGGCACATGTTTTAGAACAAACCAGAGAGAGAATAACTAACTAACTAACTGTCCGTTTCCCGGACACGCTGCCGCTCAGCCTTCAACCAGCTGAGCGGCTTTCACTCGCAGTGCCATGCGACGGTACTGGACATCCTTTGGTGGACGGCCTGACGCTCCTCCGCCTTGTGCTGGACGGCGATGGCTTCTCTAGTTTGAGGGCAGCCGGCAGCGAGTTCCCCGTTCCCTAATCCTCCCCAACATGGCGGACGGCAGCAGGTTACGGCCTCCTGGCGAACAGCGCCGACTCCTCCGCTCCCTCTCGGACGGCAGTTATCCCTCCTCGACCCCGGAGCACGGCAGCGAGCCTTCCGTCCCAGCTGTTGTACCATCGCTCCAGCACAACCGCAGTCGTCCGTTCCTTCGTGCTGCCCGACCTCCTCAACACAGCGATCCCGTTCAGCGGCTCTTCTGATTGCGTGTCTCTACTTCCTCCCGGGTTTTGGCACCAATGTAGCAGTTCGTAGAACCGGAAGAAGGAGGCGGGAACCGGCGAACATGTAAAGACCTTAATAATAAAATAAACAAACACAAAAGTTAAGCGGCAGCCCCTCATGGACGACTGGCGCACACAAAACACGAAATAAAGTCCAGGTCTAGTCCTCTCTCGTCTTCCACTGTCGTCGCTCCTCCTTTTATCCTTCTTCCGGAGCTCCTCCGTAGGTCTCGAGACCGGTGAGTAGCGCAGGTGTCGCTCATTATCATTAAACTCCACCGGCCTCGCTCCGCTCCCTCGTTACAATATATATACAAATATATATGCAATGTATATATTTATTCTTTTAGGTAAACGTCTCTCTTTGTGACCTGATTGGCATTATACTGAGGGCGATTGTGGCTTACCACTCTGAAACAAATGGTTTTGATGAAAAACAAACAAACAAACAAACAAACAAACAAAAAAACAATGAAAACACAATGAGGTAAAGTGTAACTATATATATATATATATATATATATATTATTATTTATTTTTTTTTTTTTTCTGAATGGTGGACAATTACCAATTTAAAGCCCAGAGTGTGCAGGGATTTTACTGTTTTAACAATTTAAAGTTAATCTTCACTGATTAAAGTTTTACGAAGTTTAGGAATGAGAGCTGTGAAAGAAAAACAGACTATATTTATAAATTCATGAACCTGCATTACTTGTATATTTCAGGGACTCTTTGCATGGTATTCCATAGATAATCTTGTGTCACTTTTATTTGTGATGCTTTGGACTTTTTTTTAAATGGATTCTTTTAAACTTTTAGTTTATATTCACAATACATTTTAGGACTCTCACAAAACTTAAGAATGAACACCTGAATAAGAGGGATGTTTGTTTTTTTTTTTTTTTGATTCCTTGGCTCACCACCAGATGTTGCCCTTTCACTATATTGACTCTTGCCTTGTCTAAATACTCACACTTGCAGTCTTTGCACTTGACCAATTGACCACTTATGTGGCATATTTCCTGTATTTGGCTCAAGAGGGGATGAAGACCACATGTGTGTGTTAACCTTTTAATTACCTGATGGGACACACTGAAATGCAAGTTTTTTTTTTTCTTCAATACTTTGTGTTTTAAAATCAACATCCAAATGTCTGTTCAGTGGTCCCTATAACAGATGACTCAACTTAATTTGTGGTGCTTCTAATTAAGTGATAAAAAGCAATTACAAATGTTGTACTAAAATATCACCACTACTCTTTGCACCAATAAAACGTGCAATGCTTTGTGTTTCTACCAAATTAGATGTAATATCTAAGTATAACAATTAATATTTAACTTACATTGGAAAGGTTTTTGTGACCTCTCATGAGATCTCAGCAAAGTCTCACAATTTATTTCCAAAACATGATGCATGATGGGATATACTAAGCCTCAAATACTGCTACTAAGTGGTATTCAATGGTATATGGTGTAGATTTAGTATGTGTTAAGGGCACTGCACTTTGGCATGTTTAAGACCTTACACTTACACTTTGCACTTACTTCCTGTCACATACACGCACATTCAAGTGGCCAAGACTGCAAGTGTGGGTATTTGGACAAGGCATGTGACACTACACAGACTTCCACATGTCACCACAAACTACATTTCCCATGCTCCACTTCGCTGATTACATTCTGAAGCTATAAGATATCTTTATGCAAATAACAGAAGGTTTTAATTGCTGAAAATGATCCCGCTCCATTAATGCGCTCAAATCTCATTCAAAAAGATACTCCTGAACATCAGCATGACACAATCGGTCACAAGACACCCAAGAGCCAATAGCATTTCACAATCAAGGCTTGCTTCTTCTGGCGGCATTTTTTGAATTGGCGTGCCTTTCTCAGACGCTCTGTAACAATAATCTCCTCGCAATGTTTACATTTGTGTGTACACAAAAAGTATAAAATATAAACTAATACAGCCCTACTGTTTAAAATAAATAAATAAATAAATAAAAACTTGATGGTTTAAAGTTAAACCATCATTAATGGCAATAATCTGCTCCTGCTCCATCACAGGTCACCACACTCAAAAAAATGTTCATGTTCACATTACTTAAAAATGCATGTAAGGTCATGGACTTAATATATCTGGTTTCTACAAAAGACTAACGTTGTCAGCTTTACTTAACAAGTGTTTGTTCAGTCAACTTAACAACGCTAAGTGAAACACACAATACACACAATGTAGGATGGACCTTTAGTGTTACTATTTAGTTGTTCAAGCCCATGGAGGTAGTCTAATTGCTGTTTTGTCTTCAGATTTCATTGAATAACCCTGAATGTAAATTTGAAAATGTTGTGTTATGTCTTTTAAATCTCTAGATTGCTGCTGAGTTTACTTGAATTAGCACCAGTCAGCTGATTTAGACAAACACTGGATGGATACAGTATACTGCAGCATCTACCAAAAAAAAAGGAGCTGCAGGATGGAACTTGTGTAAACTAGTGGCTGTCATTGAGAAAGTTTGTGATATCTGTTTATGATATGATGCTTGTTTTCACTTTGGCATGGTGAATTCTAATTTTATCTGTTCTTAATTTTTTTTCCACAGAACAATACAGACGCAATTTGGATCTTTGGATCTTAATGGGATAGTTCACCCAAACATTTTGTCATCATTTACTCACCCTTATGTCATTTCAATCCTATATGATTTTCTTTCTTCTGTTGAATACAAAATAAGATATTTTGAAGAATGTTGGTAACCAGACAGCAACTGACTTGAGGGTGAGTAAATGAGGACAAAAAATAATTTTTTGGGTGAATTGTCCCTTTAATGAGGAGGTATTAGAAGCACTAAATACCATGATTATTGGAGAGTCTGTTATGTGTCCTGGGTCGCCTCAGCATCTGACGGCTCATCCGACAGCGATCTCATATTTAGATGTTTATGCCTAACGTTATACATACTGTTAAAACTTTGGATTATTTATTTCATTTTTGTTTTGCAATTTCTATTGTTTATTGTTTGCTACTGTGTTGCTATTTTTTCTAGTCTGGCCGTTTCCTGGAGAAAAAAAATAAAAAATCCGATCTATGTAATGAATACAACCTTTTTTTTCCTTCTTTTTTTTTTTTTTTTTTTTTTTTTTTTGATTATCCTAAGTTTATTTGTGTTGTTCTCTTATTAAAATTATAAATGATATAAATAAACAAATTAATCATTCATTAGGTGAAGCTGTGCACTTGAATTTGACATCGCATCATCCTATTCAGTGTGCGTGAGTTATTATTACACATTGTTGTCTATGGGCTATTTTAGTAATTTAAATTACATGAATTGTCTTAATTTATTGAATAATGACAATGAATTCTAATATTACACCACACAATTATGTAGTTATAGCCTGCATAAAAATCTATAAACATAAAACAACGGAAAAACAATATAAGTTGATGAGACAATCATTTTCTATGACACTAGACACTTCTTTATCAAGACAGTGGCATAATACAGTGAAATAAAATATTTAGCCACATCAAAACACTTGTTTGTGCGTTGGTAAAATTTACCCGCATGGAGGTTTTAGGTATACAGCGACCTCTGGCGGTTCTAGTGTTAAATTCATGATCATGGCATTAATTTTCGTGAGGGATTGTTTCCTTGTGTTTCATTTTAAAGTGAAGCGAAAGAGCTTTAATAATCATTAAATCGCTTAATATTCATTAAACAATTCGCGGTAGATGGCGGTATGTGCTGCTTCACCTGTCACCCGGAGAATAACTTGTTTTGATTATTTATTTTTTATTTTTTTATAGTAATAAAATCATTTAGTTTAGTTAGAGAACAGACAATACAGTTAAAACTGAACGTGGCTGCAAAATGCAGTGTGCCGAACAACAGTCGCATCACACTGACTTCTGCCATTTATTAAGGTGATGGTGGAAGTTTCATATTTATTTGGTTTCACAGTGTTTTCTGATTTTTTATTTATTTAAACTGTTTTTTTTTTTTTTTTTATTATATTAAGCGTGCAAGGTGTATGCCGTGCTTCCAAGCTTTCTTATTCGTTTTGCTAAACGTTCTACGTTTCTTATTTATTTAGTTACACAGTGTTTTTTAGTTTTGTATGCATATTAAAAATTTGTGTAAGTTATTATTTTATATTAGGCATATAACTTGGTGTATTATTCTTTGTTTTGTTAATAAAAGTTCGTTACGCTACGTTAATGCCGCTAATTTAAAAGTGAAAGTAAAATGCGCAGAACGCTTTTACAAGCAGTACCGGCGCAGAGTACGCGGTCTGCGTAGGGTACCAACTCCCAGTTGCTCCAAAAAAAAAAAAAAAAAATCTATAAATTTGCTTTCTTTTTTGTTAGAGAGTAATGTACTGAAGCTAAAGGGGCACATCACAAATTAATTTCTGTAGAAAATGAGACGCTGGAGGAACATTTATTGGGCAAAGCACCAATATCACCATGTGTGCTGCCATCTCCAATGATGGTGTCCTTTGCCACATACAAACTATCGGATCAATATAGAATGCCTCATCACACTTTGATGAACTAAATGAAAGACTGGTTTCACCTAAAGAGAGAGGGCTGATGATGGATTTGCCATGCAAGGAGGTATTTCTATTCGTGCAGTGCCACACTGCAAGGGAAAAAAAAAAAACATCCAATGTGAAATTCTGAGTATTTCAACTATTATTATTATTATTTTTTTTTTTTTTTATGTATGTATGTATGTATGTATGTATTTATTTATTTATTTATTTATTTATTTATTTATTTATTTATTATATTCCCACTAATAAGTTTTGATTTGTGGTTTTGTTTAATTTAAACTATATTCAACACTTCTGAGTTTGAACAGTGTAATTTTATATTGACAGCTGTTGTCCATTGTGTAATGATTGATTAAAAGAAAAAAAATAATTTGACCACAAGTTTAGGTGTTTGATGGAAATATTTGCTTATGTTGCATGTTTTTAATGTTTTGTGAGTGTGAGAGCATTTTGCAAACAAAATGAGTAATTTTGGCCAGTGATCTTCAGTTTCAGCCTGTGTGTTAACGGTTTTGAAAATGTGATGTAGACAAATGTGTTTAAGCAATTGAAAAAAAAAAAATAAATCAATAAAAAAAACTGTAAATCGCATAGATGTAGGAGGCTTGATGGAAGTATAAAGTCACACAAACTCTCGAAGCTAAGTTGGATGTCCACCAACAATTACTATAATTATTACTACTAAACATTTGTAAACAAGTATGTTTATGTTCCATAAAGTACTCGGAAGAGATTGAAATCAACTACAAGCCTGGACATTGGGTTATGTGTGTGTAAAGTGTGCGTTGCATATCCAAGCCATAGGCAGTTAGGTGCTGTAACACATGTTCACTTATTTGTTTTAAATGTCATTTTACAAAGGTAAATCGCTTAGGTATTTTTAAAATTTTTATTATTATTATTATTATTATTATTATTATTATTATAAATTAAGAGTTTGAACTAAACTGACCTGAACAAAGAAATGCTCTTGCATTGACCAATGCAACATAGATCAATACCTGTACATATGTTTAAACTACAACCAGTATGCATACCATATAAAGACTGCAATCTAGTGTAGCTACTAACTGAAAGTTAATCTTTCCAAGATTATTACAAATGATTCAAGTGGAAACTATGAAGTAAAAAAAAAAAAAAAAAAAAAAAGTCAGTGATATCAGACAGAACAATTAAATATCATCAACAAAAGACCTTTAGATCAGAATTAACATTTAATTCAGCATAAAAAACAAAGCACCTGCCTTTATAAAAAAAATATATTAAGAGCAAATTACTCAAAAAAACACTCAAATAGTGTAAGTTCTGCAATAAAAGTTTCAAGATCTCGCAAAGAGTCCAAAAATGTTGACTTTGACATAGTCAAACAATTTTTAACTGTTTCTCAAACACAAAGTAATGGGTTTCTAGAATATTAAAGTAGTTTCATACTGAAGCAACTGAAAGTCTATTCATCCAAGGCACAATGGTTTCTTCTGACTTAATTCTGTTTGCATTGGAGCCTACAGGAAAACACAGAAAACAAGCAGAAATTAAAATTAAAAAAAAAAAAGTAGCACAGCTTTTGCATGCACAGTAATGAATACACTGAAGTCTATGCAGATACAGTCAAATATGAGGCTTGTGTAAAATTTGTTTTATTAATTTTATAGTCCTTGTTCTGGGTGTTTTTAGGCAGAGTGTGGCAAACTAGGTAAATTAGAAGCAATGTTCTCCTTTTTGTATTATACATGCATGGGGATTAAATTTAATTAATTATAAAACTCCATGGTTTGCTGAAAATAGCAATTTGAAACAAGCTCCTAAATACTGATTTTATCTGCTAAATGTTTCCCAAACATCCAAAATCATAGGATAACAGAATAAATGACACAGTGCTGATCTAAAATAAGATCATTATTACACTGGAAGATTTGAGTGACTTACAAGAGACAGAAACACTGAATAACTTCAGTGAGGTTTCTTTATTTTTGATGATCTTCAGTTGATAAACTCCAGAGTCTGTGATTCTACTGTTCTTGATTGTCAGAGATCCAGTCTGATGATCCAGCTGCAGTCTGTATTTGAATTTCCCATTAAGAGCATCATCGTAACATGCAACTTTATTGTCCAAATTGTTGATTTCAGCTATACATGTGTTTTCAGTTCTAGGCATCCACAGTATCTGCTCAGCTTTCTCTATTTCAGTTAGGTCAACATGTAGAGTGACAGAGTCTCCCTCCATCACTGACAATGACTTCACTGCATGTCAGAAAAAGAAAACCAACAATTGTGAAAACTGTTTTTAATTTTATTATTAGTAGTAGTAGTAGTAGTAGTAGTAGTAGTATTTTCTTATTTGATATTGTTGCTTTGCACTTTTTTTCATTTGAATTGTATGCAGTAATAATGCAAATGTTTTTTTGTGATATCCGCTCATTAAATCTGATGTCACGTGTCACCTCTTCCGTGACTTCCGGGTCCGAACGCTCTATCCAATCAATGACACGAGAAAACCACAAATGGTGCTAATTTTACACTCACAATGTGATATAATACTACCAAAACAATTATAATCCTACCCTTTAACTCCATACCGGAATCCCAGCTAGCAATACAAATAAAATAGAAATACAAATAGAAATATAAAAATTATTTGCATTTGGGACGCTGTGAGCAAATCGACTGTAGCATACATCGTAAGTGTGAAAACGTTTAGTTTAAATGTTTAATATGAATAAACAGTGCTCATAATCAGCTGTTGAGATAGTATTCTCAAGTAAAATGAGTTGAGGATTGGACCCGGAAACAACATTCGTTGGACGCATTACGTCAACACGTGGATTAGGTAACACTTTATTTTAAGGTGTCCTTGTTACAGTACACGTAACATGTACTTGCTATTATAATAACAATTATTAATTATGCACAATTACATGCAAGTAACCCTATATATAGTAAGTACATGAAGTTAGGTAATATTACTCAGTACTTAAATGTATAATTACACTGTAACAAGGACACCTAATAAAAAAAAAAAAAAAGTGTAGCCTAATGTAAATATATTTGTCATGCCAATTAAAACTGAAGCACATAAAGTATGTGCATGGAAACACGTCATCTCCACTTAGAACTACTTCAGATCGTGAAAATTGTATTGTATGATTATGATTAATCCACACAAAGCGTTGAACATAAATATGTTTGGAGTAGCTCACCATAGACTGAAACACTGGACAACTTAAATGAGGTTTTCCCATTTCTGTTGACCTGTAGAGTATAAACTCCAGCATCTGTGGTTCTGGTGTTTGTGATGATCAAAGATCCAGTCTTCTTGTCCAGCTTCAGTCTGTCTCTGAATTTCTCATCATCATTGTCATATACAGAGGTCTTATAACCTCCTTTGATTTTAGCTATGGGAGTGTTGTCATCTCCAAATTTCCACAGAATCTGATCTTTTCTCTGTATTTCAATATTAGTCATAAGAGTGACAGATTCTCCCTCTGTTATTGACACTGAGTCCACACCATCTGTCACAACAGTATGCAGAAATAAAAGAAAATTCAATACAAGAAAACAAAATCAACACTGATTATTCGTTCAAAATATGCGCCTGCTCTCTTATCGATCATTGAACCCTCTAAACACTGATCCCCATTCACACTCAAACCCCACAAGAACAAACAAACACATTATCCGATGCTTCGTCAGATTAAGGTGCCGTTAAGGTGCCAGTCTGATCTGGATTTCTTTGTGCTGTGTCATTGTTTGTCTGGAGCACATGGCTTTCAGTTGGTATTTGTGTTTGCCATGTGCTCTATTGTCTATTGTTACCCGCCTCTCTTGTTACCTGATTATCTTATTAGGGTTTACAACTGTTGTAGAGCATTATTCACTCTTAATATTTCCGTCTTGCTTTCTGCTCATGTCTTGTTTAGTTTATTTTCTGTTTGTTTTGATACATTTTGATATTAGGGTTTTTTCTTTATTGATTAGTTTAGTTATCACTGCTGACACTGATCCCATTCTCTTTCCAAAGAATGCATGACAAATGACAAAAAAAAAACAACAACAACAAAAAAAAAAACATCTTTATTAGCTCTAGGTTTTCTAAATGAGGTCCATAAAAAAACTTCACTTACACTTTTGTCTTTTTCCGTTATATTTCCTGAATAGACTGTAAATCACACCAACAGCTGAAGCCACAACTAGAAGTGGTATGATTACATTTAACAATATTTTATTTATGCCTGGATGTAGATCCAGTGCTGGAGTTTCTACATGTGAATCTGTAGTGAAGAGAGGCAGACAGTTATTAGTCTGATCTGAAACCAATCGAAATCAAAGACAAGGCAAGACAAGTTAATTAGCCATAGTACATTTCATACACAGTGTTAATAGGTGTAAATGGTGCGTAAGGAATAAATAACAATAACAAATTTATAATGCAGTAAAAATAAATACACATAAAATTAAACAAAAAATAAAGTGATACTGCGCAATCACTAATATGCAGCACAGTGCTTAGTCAGAAAATGTACAGCTCTACATAAATCAACTCTATCAAGAAAACACTCATCATAATCATGCGATTGTTCAGAGATTCAAGGTTCTCATGACCAAATTATTTGAGTATTTCCATGACAACTATATACCATTTTTTTCTACTTAAAGGAGAAGTCCACATCCAAAACAAATATTCACATATAATATACTCACCTCCTTGTCTTTCTTTCTTCAGTCGTGAAGAAAATATGTTTGTTGAGGAAAAGATTTCTGAATTTTTCTCCATATAATGGACTGATATGGTGCCCCAATTTTGAACTTCTAAAAGGCAGTTTAATTCTCTGGTTGTGTTCGAGTCAAACTGACCCGGAAAAGATGTTTTTTTTTTTTTTTTTCCTGAAAATAATAGTTAATGTTATCACATTGGACTCAAACTTACTGACTTTTGTTCACACTGAGTATAAGCACTTCTCTGAAATGTATTTCTAATTTTCGTAATTTTGTGGGTTTTATTTCACCTAGTCACACTTGTGGTTGTTTTCTTTCATTTAGGACTGGTTTTGTGTTTCTCTTTGCATCTGATTAATCACAGGCCTCATTTATCTGAAAGTAGGCAAAACTGTACAAAATTACACAAAGTCACAGTCAAAAATGACCAGACTCCAAACAAGATTCCTACTCTCAGATAAATGAAGCCTATGACTAATCAGATGTAAATGGAAACACAAAACCAGTCCTAAATGAAAGAAAACAAGTTGACAAAAAGAATGAATCCAATATTTGGCAAAAAAAAAAAAAAAAAAAAAAAAAATATATATATATATATATATATACATATATAGCATAATGAGAGATTTATAATCAATTGTTTGGAGTCCGGTCATTTTTGACTGGGAACACAACCAGAGGGTTAAATGTGGCTTCAAACGATCCCAGCCGAGGAAGAAGGGTCTTATCTAGCTCGACAATTGGTTATTTTCATTAAAAAAATACAATTTAAATGCTTTTTAATCTCAAACGCTCATCGTGTCTGGCTCTCTTTGAACTGGCTATTCAACGAATATTGTATATTCTGGCTCAAGACAGTTAGGGTATGTTGAAAAACTCCAACCCTATTTTCTCCCTCAACTTCAAAAATCATTTAAAAATCATCCTACATCACTGCAGAAGTACTGAAACAGTCTTTGCAAAGTGAACATACAAAGAAGATCAAACACCCTTAACAAAAAAGGTAAAACAGCGATACAGGACAATTTCAAAGTTGAGGGAGAACATGAGATGGGAGTTTTTCAACATACCCTAACTGTCATGAACCAGAACAAAAACAGTCCAGGCAGAGTAAGTCAAGACGAGCATTCGGCATTAACAAGTATATAAATTGTATTATTTTTATTAAAATAACCCATTGTTATGCCTTCTGTCTCGGCTGGAATTATTTACAACCGCATTTGGGATTGTTTGAGGCCACATTTAATTTTGGAAGATCAAACTCAGGGCACCATATCAGTCCATTATATGGAGAAAAATGCTGAAATGTTGTCCTCAAAAGACATAATTTCTTTACGACTGAAGAATGAACATCTTGAATGACAAGGGGGTGAATACATTCTTTGTAAATTGTTGTTCTGGAAGTGGACTTCTCCTTTAATAAGGACTGAGCATATCACTATATACATTAATATTTACTACATAACTTTATGTTTTATTCCCACAGTTAAAACTTAAATATTTGAGCCTAAGATATAAGCCATCATTGAGCCATTGATAACTAAATTATACTCACCAATAAGAGCAACAACAAAGCTCTTTATGATGCTGAATCTGCTGCTGCTGATATTTACTGTATAGAGTCCAGAGTCTGTGGTTCTGATGTTCATGATGATCAGAGATCCAGTCTGTTGATCCAGCTTCAGTCTGTCTCTGAACCTGTTTTTGCACTGATCGTTTGTACAGATCTTACACTGATCTCCAGTGATTTCAGAAATACAAGTTTCATTAAAATACCACGCCATCACATAATTTGGTTTTCTCATTACATCAGGATCTAAAGTGACAGAATCTCCCTCCTTCTTTGACTTTATCTTCATTTCATCTCGTTCAGCAGCAGAAACACCTGAAACACAAACCAACAGCTGTATTTTTTTAAGGGGGGGGGGGGGGGGGGGGTGTTCTTGAGAATTTT
>JAHKKF010501239.1:0-14898 GCA_019740295.1 Labeo calbasu
AGCCTTATCTAAAGTTTTAAAAGCCTTGAAGTTTGAAGTTTTATATACCAGAGAGACCTAAGAGTGTATTCTGTGGCTAGTTAAATGTATTCATACAAATTTTCAACTCTTTAGGTTAAACATCTTAACAAAATATCCTGAAGTAAGGTCTAAACTGAAATGATGTGTAAATTGTAGGTGACAGGAGAATGCATTCATAAGGCTTAATCTGCCTTTATAATGAATGGTTAACAGGATTTTTTTTAACTCAAGGACACATTTATTTCAGCATTAAAACGTCTATTAAAGCATCTTTATATGTGCATCTGAAATGTCTGCCAGCATAATTTGAATGTGATCTTTGAGTAAAACTTGTCTGCCTTGAAATTTTAGGTATTCCATCGACCAAAATGCAGAAGGTGATGCACTTTTCAGCATCGATGTTGACAGTGGACTTGTTACAACCACTAGGAGTCTAGACCGAGAAGAGGTAGCCTGGCACAACATCACAGTGATGGCTTCTGAGATTGGTATGTATGACTCTGGGGCAGGAATTCTGTCTGTATTTATTGATTTTTTTTTTTTTAAAGTTGGTTTCTGAGGAAAACAGAGGGAACCATTTTACCAATGATATCTTTATATCAAATTAAGCATTCTTCTTGAACTATGGACTAGGAACACCTTCTCCAAGAAGGAATCTTTGGCCCTGAAGTCTAAATCATCGATACTGACCAAAACAAATGTCTCCGTGAAGGAGTGTTGCATTATGGGATTGATGCTGAGGCTGCTGTTAGCATGCTGATGTGGCTTTGAAGGTGGAAAGGGTCAATCAATTTTTCTTCTGTTTTTCCTATTTGTTTTTTATCTCTCTCTCTCTTTTTATTTTACAGATGCTTATCTAAGCAATTATCTTTCCTCTACACTTTTCTTCACAGTGGTGTTCAGCTAATGGGCTGAAACTGCCCTCTGTAAATGCTTGCTGATAGTGGGCTGATAATGTTAGGTCACTGTAGTTAATCTCAGTTCCATCATACCAAACGACGTTACCCGACTCCAAAATGGGTGTAATGTTTCCCTCACTAATTTTAAATTCCCATCATGCTTCAGTGAATCTTATGAGAGAAGCATGAATCATGTATATATCTCACTGTAAGGTTGTAAATATGGTAAATGTAAAAAAAAAAAAAAAAAGATATATCTCTCAACATATGTAATATAGTGCTTCTTTAACTTCAGGCTTTTCCTGATTCATTTTTCACATTTTTGCCTTTAGTGTATAAGACAGCAGAGGAACAGGAAGTAATGTGGGGAGAGAGAGTAGGAGAGCAAGAGAGGATTGAAAAGTGCCATGAGCTGGGACTTAAACTCAGGTCGCCCCTGTGTCACGAGGCTCAGACCACTTTAATGTCCCAGGGGCTGATATAAAAACCAACAGATTTAACCTTTTTGCCATATAAATGACACATGAAACTAGGACATTTGTGTTGTTTCAGATGCATTTAATAGATGCATTTGCATTTTATAAATGCATTTGTATATATTTTGTTATTTTACCCTTTCTGTCAAAAAATAAACTGAAAATACAGTATAAAACTATGACATATTACTATTAGTAATTTTAAAGGGATAGTTCACCCAAAAATTAATATTCTGTCATTAATTATTTCCCCTCATGTCGTTCCAAACCCATAAGATCATTGTTCATCTTTGGAACACAAATTAAGATATTTTTTGATGAAATCCGAGAGCTTTCTGACCCTGCACTGACAGCAAAGCAACTGACACGTTCAAGACCCAGAAAGGTAGTAAAGACATCAATAAAATAGTCCATGTGACATTAGTGGTTCAACTGTAATTTTATGAAGCTACGAGAATACTTTTTGAGCGCGAAGAAAACAAAAATAACGACTTTATTCAGAAATTTCTTCTTTTCTGTGTCAGCCTTTGACGTGTATGGCACATGAACTATATTAACGATGTCATAAACCTTTCTGGGCCTTGAACGTGGTAGTTGCGATTTCATCAAAAATATCTTAATTTTGTGTTCTGAAGTTGAACAAAGGTCTTACTGGTTTGGAACGACTTGAGGGTGAGTAATTAATGACAGAATTTTCATTTTTGGGTGCAAAAGTTTTCACCCCAAAATAGACAGTCAGTGAAAAGCTTAAGGAGAAATGTGGGACGTGATCTGGGCAGAAAAATCAATGCAATTATCACTTGTGAGTAGATTTCAGCTGCAGTAATTTTGTCAAATTAGTGTAAAAGTGTAAAAATATGATTTAATTGTTCATATTTAGGATAAATACAAATACTAGCTGTGAATTAGCAGAACAAATGAACTAGATATTTTGTTGTAAAACTGTCATTTCAGTCAAAAATTATGCAGTTAAACATCATTTGAGATGTGCTGGAAATGACACTGTAAGTGGTAATTTTCAGAAGAAAAAAAAGAAAAAAAAGTTATTCTATGATGTATAGTTGAAGTCAAAAATGTACATACACCTTGCAGAATCTTCAAAATGTTTATTATTTTACCAAAATAAGAGGGATCATACAAAATGCATGTTATTTTTTGTTTAGTACTGACCTGAATAAGATATTTCACATAAAAGACATGTACATATAGTCCAAAAGACAAAAGTAATAGTTTAATTTATAAAAATGTTTACATATGCTTATATGCAACTATTACAGAAGGTTCAAACGCTCACTGATGCTTCAGAAGAAAACACAATGTATTAAGAGCCAGGGGTGTAAACTTTCGAACAGAATGAAGATGTGTACATTTTTCTTATTTTGCCTAAATATAATATTTTGTTCATTTAGTACTGCCCTTCAGAATGTCTCCTAGAAGACAAAATAAGTTACATTTACCCTGATTTACCCTCAAAAAGTTTCTTAATGTGTTCTGTTTCCTTCTGAAGCATCAGTGAGTGTTTGAACATATCAGTCTCTCAGTTGTCCTCAGTGTGTAAAGATGGATCTCAAAATCATGCAGTCATTGTTGGAAAGGGTTCAAATACACAAAATGCTGGAAAACCAAAGAATTTGTGGAAACTGAAGGATTTTTCTGAAGAACAGCGGGCAGTTTAACTGTTCAGGACAAACAAGGGACTCATGAACAACTATCACTAAAACTAAAAAAAAAAACACACACAGCTGTGGATCATTTAGGTAACAACAGTATTTTTAAACAACTTTTTGTAAATTCAACTACACTGTAAAAAACAATTTTTTGAGTCAACTTAAAATCATTTGTTACCTGGCTGCCTTAAAAAAAAAGCTAAGAAAAGTTTAGGCAACTTAAAACGTTAAGTTTTACTAAGTGACAACTTGGATATCTGCATTGATTCAGCTTAATATTTTAAGGCAGCCGGGTAACAAACAGAGCCTTTAGGTTTAACAAACCATATTTTTAGTTTAGTTAACTCGAATATCTAAGTTGTTACTTGTCAATTTTAAGTTCAGTCAACTCAAATAAGTTTAGTCAACTTGAAATGTTAAGGCAGCAGGGTAAACAAATTATTTTAGGTTGATTCAACAAATTGTGCTTTTTTGTTTTTTACAGTGTAGTATTTTCTCTTGTGTACTATATGTAAACATATTTTATGTGAAATATCTTATTCAGGTCAGTAGTAAATAAAAAAAAAACGTGCATTTTGTATGATTCCTCTTATTTTGGTAAAATAGTTAATATTTTGCAGATTCTACAAGGTGTATGTAAACTTTTGACTTCATCTGTATGTATTGTTTAACATTACTATTAGACAAATAAACTAGTGAGAGTAATATATGTTCAAAAGTTGGATATCTTTGGTATTCAACAGCAAATGATTCAAGCTTTTTTGCCAGTGTGTCCTGATATGGCATGATTTCAATCATGTGAAATCCCCCACACATCCATCATTCACTGTTGTTCCACCACTTATTTTTTTAATGGTCTTGACAGAAAACATCCATGATTGAATATTTGTCATATATTGTTTTTTTTTTTCCAGACAATCCAAATCTGGTGAGCTATGTCCCAGTCACAGTCCAGGTCTTGGATGTCAATGACAATGCCCCCTATATTGCCACAGACAGCGCTCTGGTTGTGTGTGAAGGCTCCAAGGCAGGCCAGGTTAGTTATCTCCTCTCAGTCCTTTGCTCAGTGTGTCCCTATCATTCTTTTTCGACCTGTCAGTTCCAATCGGAACCCCTGAAACCGTTTTTCCTATCTGCAATCCTCCTTTTCTCTTGTCCTTTTCTCCTACCGTATTTCTGAACCATTTCTGTTTTCCCAAACCATCTTTTTTTTTTCATGCTTAATTCGTCTTTCTTTTCTCACATATGTATGAACACACACACTCCCACCTACACTAACGCCATGGACACATGCATAAATGAGAAACACATACGCTGCCTTTATGATATGTCTGACACCATCAAGGATGGATTTATCTGTGGCTCGACAGACTTTGGAGGCTCTTAAACCTATAAATAATTCAGCGTGTACCAATGTATTCACCGGCAGATAGCAGTCCACATCAACCGCACTAGGAATGGCTCACAGGAAATGTTAATCGTTGCACATTGAAATCTAGGTTCATGTGCAGCAATGCACAGCAGTGCTGCGGCATAGCCGTTATAGCTTTACCCTTGAATGAGATTACGATTTAAGCAGTTAGACACACACAATTCACACGCAGTGGGCGACAGTACGTTTTTAGATTAAATATCAAGGGTGCTCTTCGAACGTTTGTGTCCGCTGTGCTGGTGGTTAACTGTAAAGAGTATTTAAAGTGATAGGTCACCCAAAAATGAAAAGTCTGTCACCATGTTGTTTCAAACCCTGAAGAATTGGGTTAATCTTTGAAACACAAATTACAATATTTTTTAAGAAAATTGAAAGGTTTCTGTCCCTCCACTGAAAGTCCAGATAGCCAAAACTTAGAAGACCCAAAAAGGCCTTAAAGACATTAATCAAACGGTTTAATTCAAGTCTTGTGAACAGATACGGTCGCTTTGATGAAGAGATTGAATTTAGACCATTATTCACATATAAACACACAGTAATAAAAACCTCTCATTAAAAATATTTCATTTGTGTTTTGAAGTCTAACCAAATTGTTGGGTTTGAACCACATGAGGGTGTAATGGGAAGTAATGACAGAATTGTCATTTTTAAATGAGCTATCTGTTTAAATAAAGGTGGTAAATTATTCTGCCTCAAAGAAAGTGTGTGATTAATGCACATAGTTGTGTTTTCATTTCGGTGCTTAATTAAAAGCTGCTTTTAAAGCACCACTGAGCTTTTTTGTTATATATATAGTCGCCTTCATTTAAGCCCAGTAAACCATTTACTGTCTTTTATAAGGCAGAGGTCTATTCATAAGCGAAGAAATTGTCCCTCATTTATTATGACTTCTAGTCTGCTGGGCTCAAACCGGTCCATCTAACATCTAAATAAAATCCTCTTCCCAATTACTGAAATTCGGGATTGTAACTTTGTAAGATAATCAGGGATTGCTGTCATGCTGTGGCCCTTGATTAAGTGTTTCCACAGAGATAAGGCAGAACCACATTTCTTGTGCTGGCATCAATTCACAGGAGGCTTTTTTCTTTTGATCTGCTTGCACTCATTCACAACAGTACGCTGCATGAAACAATGCACTGTAATTTTGGAAGAGATCTGTTTTGCAATGACGCAGGCTGTTTTTACACTTTGCTCGATTGCTTGGTCCGAAGTTCTATTTTACTCCCTTCTCCATTTAACAGTATGTCTTTATTGTAATTTTGGGTATAAAGTGCATTATGTTTGCACCATTGATTTGTGATTGTCTTAAGCATCATTAGGAATGTGATAAAAAAAAAAAAAACAACAGAGCTGGGTAGATTACTTTCAAATTGTAATCTGTTGCTGATTCCAAAATTACATGACAAAAATTGTAGTCAGTAACGTAATTCCATTACAGTACATTACACATTTTAGGTAATGTAATCAGACTACCTTTGATTACTTTTAGATTACTTTTGACCTGTCTTGTTTATCATATTGATTTAAATAGGATAGTACAGCACTATATTGACATAAACATACAAAGAGTAAGAAAATATATTCCATCTGTTGTTATTAACAACATGAAGTGCATTAAACATTGTTATGTCAAGGTTTCCCAAACTGGTGTTTGAGAAGGAACTGCAGGGGGTTTATGAGTTTAATGAAAAGCTAATAATTAATAAAATAATAAAAATATTAAATTGAAATAAATAATTTAAAAAACAATAAAAAAAAAAACTGAAACTGAAAAAAATAAACATTTTATTTGTTTACCTGCATGTCACATAACCATTAACCAATGTCAGAGAACCAGTGAACGTGCAAATGTGAAAATATTTATTTTAAAATCTCAGGGATACTTTAAGTAAATATATCAGGTGAAAGAGGACCAGATGAACAAAAAAAAGTAAATTTGTGCGTTTTAATGTGTTGGAAAGACAAAAGCCTTCCAAAGACGTAGTTACATGGTTAAAGGAGAAGGTCCACTTCCAGAACAAAAATTTACAGATAATTTACTCACTCCCTTGTCATCCAAGATGTTCATGTCTGTCTTTCTTTCTTTCTTTCTTTCTTCAGTCGTAAAGAAATTATGTTTTTGGAGAAAAACATTACAGGATTTCTGTCCATATAGTGGACTTCTATGGTGGCCGCGAGTTTGAACTTCCAAAATGTAGTTTAAATGCAGCTTCAAAGGGCTCCAAGTGATCCCAGCCGAGGAAGAAGGGTCTTATCTAGCAAAACTATTGGTTATTTATTTATTTTTTTAAAATGACGTTTCATATACTTTTTAATCTCAAATGCTTGTCTTGTCTAGCTCTGCGTGAACTCTGTGCATTCCGGTTCAAGACAGTTACGGTATGTCGGGAAAAACTCCCAGTGTTTACAAAGTGAACATGCAAAGAAGATAAAGCGCCCTTTACAAAAAAAGGTAAAAGAGCGAAGTACAGTAGGATGATTTTGAAGTGTGAAAATGAGATGGGAGTTTTTCGACCTACCCTAACTGTCATGAACCGGAATACACAGAGTTCAAGCAGAGCTAGACAAGACGAGCGTTTGAGGTTAAAAAGTATATAAATCATAATATTTTTTTGAAAATAACCGATCGTTTCGCTAGATAAGACCCTTCTTCATCGGCTGGGATCGTGTAGAGCCATTTGAAGCTACATTTAAACTGCATTTTGTCCACTATATGGAGAGAAATCCTGAAATGTTTTCTTCAAAAAACATAATTTCTTTACGACTGAAGAAAGAAAGACATGAACATCTTGGATGACAAGGGGGTGAGTAAATTATGTGTAAAATTTTGTTCTGGAAGTGAACTTCTCCTTTAAATAACCTACAGTGATAATTCAAATAAAAATTAACGTGTTCATCAGTAGCTGATGCATTATTGATGATTTTTGTAAATCAGTGCTCAAATGCTGCCATCTGAATAATGACTGATCTTTGTGTGAATGTCCACAAAACTTGAAGATTTTCTGAGTGTAAATAAGCAGTAGGCTATTTTAGAAAGGAAAATTTGAAAGAAAGGGAGAATCAATAAATTCGGAATAATTTATTGCTATATATATAAATAATATGTAATCATGTAATCTATAAAAAGTAACTGTAGCCTGATTACAAGTATTTTAAAATGTAAATTAATTTAAGTACAAGTACTTTGTAGTATTTTTGACATCTTATTACGTAATCCAGATTACAAGCAATCAGTTACTACCAGCTCTGCTAACCAATCAGTTTTGCATTATTGTATGCCATGACTTTACAACAAAAGTGTGTTGAATTTATAGAATTTTAGTTTAGGGTCGGTAAGATTTTAGATATATCAGCCATAGGCATGAGGCCACAGGGCGAAAACTGTTTGCTCTGGAACGAATAATACATTAATGACACCAAAGACTGCCCGTTAGATTAATCCAAGACAAATTACATCTCATGTTTAATCACTATAGCGGCATCAGAGTCAGCTGCGAATTCCTGTAGAACTGGCCAAGGTAAGGCTGCTCTCAGCGGGTCATGGGCGCTGAACGCCGTTGACGCCCCGGAGCTCACGTCTCTGGAAACACTGAAGCAAATTTTCAGTAAATTTTCAATAAAGTTATCTTTATTAACATACCACGTATTTAAAGTCTAAACAAGTACATTCTCGTCTAGAAAACTCTTAAAACTACATTCTGTAACACAAAAACAGTATTATTTATAAAACTGTAGTGGATTTGGGCGTCTGCCATGACACTCAAGAAAACGGAGTGATACAAACAGTGAAATGCCTTAAATTCTGTTATCATGAGAAAGAGAGAGTTAGCTCATTTGCATTACCCTTTAATAAGTGTAAACAATAGCTTTCAAAGGTGCATAATCATACGTTAGAAATATCAGTTCACCTCCACAAGTTAAAACTGATTTTGTACCAATTCTAAACATGAACCATACCAAAACACCAACCAAATGATCCGAAATCCGACATCAAACCGGTTCAGATCCAGATCAGATGCTCTGGTGTGAAAGTGTCCTAGAGAGAGAAACCCCTGACCTAACAGGCGTGGTGCAGCACAGGCAAGTGAAGAGCTTCAATAATTGGTCCAGACTCTGCATGAGAAGATCCCCACTTGCAGCTGATGTGCTAGCAGGAGCCAATTAGGTTAACAAGCTGACAAAACATCATGAGTCTGAGCAATGCTTCAAACCAGCTATCTGTTCAATGACTGTGATCCAGACACCCAACTGGTCGAGGGGCTTTGGGTCAGCGGTCTGAAGTTAATGTCTTTCAAAAGTAGAGAGGAAGACGAAGCCCAGGTGGTCCAATTACATTTCTAGGTTATAGGGAGTGACAAAACCCGTCTCTCAGAGAAGCAAAAGTGTCTGTTTTAGATATTTTTAGTGCTGTTTTTCATTCAACCTTAATTTTGGCAAAAGAAGGAACTAAGCTTCAGCTTGTTTTCTCTTGTTCTCGGTGTAGGTCATTCAGACCATCAGAGCCACAGACAAGGACAACTTCGCCAATGGTCGGTTCACTTTCGCTCTACCAGAAGACCTTCCAGCGAATCCAAACTTCACTCTGAAGGACAATGAAGGTAAACCACACGCACAATAACAAAATCACACTTCCGCAGGATTTGTTTTGGCTTGGTAAAACATCTAATTAGAAATAGTTTGACACGCTAAGCCCGTATTTTAGGAGTTAGTTACAAAAACTAATTCCATATTCAGCACTTAAGTTGTACACAGGCTCTCATGAAAGTCAAATAAGATCTGACTGATCTAAAGAGGCTCTCCGATGGTGTCTCAGTAATGGAATCTTTCTAATGTTTTCCAACTGATTTCTTGATGTTTGCTCAGGGCAAACCCTCAGCGCCTCTCCACAAACATATTTAGTACCACATGTTGTCACACAGATCACCCTCATTTCCAGCCTTCCCCTCCTGTTCTTGCTCTTTTTTTAATATCGTTGCGAGGCCAACAGAGCTGTTTCCTCGGAAACCAGGTCTGTGTTTATGTTAGCTCAAGGCTCCCTGGTGGAGACGGCTGGGCTGTAATGATTTCCTTCTAATGCCGGACCGCTGCTTCAGTGAATCAGGGCTGCAGGTGGACCGGTCGGAGTTTAACAGGGCAATCAGGGAGATAAGAGGCAGACGCTAAAAGCCCAGAGTTCAGAAGAGCCAGTGCTTCAGAGCTTTATTTGAGTTTGTATCCCAGCCAAGGACCCCTCAGATCGCTTCATCCTTAAATAAAATCCCAACGGATGGACCATTATGGACCGTTTTACACATTGGGGGTTGGAGCGCTCTGTTGCGCCTGCTGTGATCGGGTGGGTGTGGAGGACTGTCATCCTTGATCACGTAGATGTTTCTCTCCTGGCGCCGCAGTCATTATGCCAGCGTCCACACGACCAGAGCGCTTGCCAGGGTGAGGCGGAAAAAGTATGATGGACAATCCCTGCGGAGGTGCACTTATTTCCCCCCTGGGAAATGGCAGTGAGTTCAATTGAATAATAATCATCTTGACTGTTATGTTCTTCGACGTAGTTCATATTCTGAATCTACGAAGCGTTTTAATAAGCTCTCCGCTGAATGGGTGAGGGAACACGTGACGCGCCCCATCTGCAAAAATAGCCTACGTCAGGTTTGACGCCTTGCCACGGCTTTGGCAAGAGCGTTTGTGTTTGTGTCATCTGAGATGTGGGACGTATTACATCGAGAGGGTCCCTCCTGGGCCAATTCACTGCAGTTCTCTCTCAGGCCATTTATCTCCCACCGTTTAAACACTCACATTAAGTTATAACAGCTAGAGCGATCAGGACTCATGCCAGAACTGCAGTATTGGCAGTATTTGTTGTTGTTGCTGCTATTTATTTATTTATTTATTTGTATATTTGTTGCACAACGCATCTCACAGTGAAGATGAATTATCCGCAGTACATGCATGGTTCGCTCTCATGTTTTTCACAGGGAAAGTGTTTACGAATCACTGCTACTTAAATCAAAGCGCAACTGTGAATTTCCCATCCATGTATAATTACAGAGCACGTTTTCTGCGTTGTTTGTGAAGATTCGCTAATGATCATTCCACCCTCTGTCGTTTCATGTTCATATTTTTTAATAGTGTTTGGACAGATTAAATGGAGTCTACCTGCAGGCCATTTTATAAAACCCCCACAGCATGAAATCAAGCACAAACACGCTAAACCTAGAGGTCACTACATGAAGGGCTGATTTAGAGATGCTAATTTTGCTTGTGTTAACCTTAACCCTGAGTTCGGAAATTTTCCTTACTGTATCTAATGCATTCACAATAGAAGCTGTTCTGCATGCGTTAGACCCCTGGAGAGACACAGCCCTGCCTCTTTTGCACTGCCGTAGACGTGGGTATTTGGACAGTACGGGCTCCGAGACTAGCGAATAATATCAAACAAAAAGGGATAGTTCATCCAAAAACGAAAATTATGTTATTTATTATTATTATTTATCACCCTTGTCGTTCCAAACCCGTAAGACTTTCGTTCATCTTCAGAACAAAAATTAAGATAATTTCGATGAAATCCGAGAGCTTTCTGACCCTGCATAGACAGCAACACAACTGACACGTTCAAGGCCCAGAAAGGTAGTAAGGCTGTTGTTAAAATAGTCCATGTGACGTCAGTGGTTCAACCGTAATTTTATAAAGCTATGAGAAAACTTTTTGTGCAACAAAAATACCAACTTTATTCAACAATTTCTTCTCTTCTGTGTCAGTCTTTGACGCGCGTTCAAGTGTCAGCTGCATTGCTGTCTTTGCAAGGTCAGAAGTCTCTCGGATTTCATCAAAAATATCTTAATTTGTGTTCCAAAGATGAACAAAGGTCTTAGGGGTTCAGAACGTCATGAGGGTGAGTAATTAATGACAGAATTTTCATTTTTGGGTGAACTATCCCTTTAAGGAATATTGTATATGTAGTCTTTTTCATTCTTAAAATCAATGTATATTATTTTTCTTTCTAAATGAAATCATCAGTTACTTGGTTTCTTTCATTCTAGCATGAATGACTGTTTACTCCTTCATCGTTTATTTATGTCTATATATAAGCTTGTGCATGCATACTTTCACTGTTATTTTTATTTTAAATTAGAGATGCATGGTTTTTCAGTACCATATAATAATATAGAATGCCTATCAGCCAATATTAATAACATAGAATGTTTATAAGCCAATATTAGAGGTGATTTTTTTTTTTTATCTGCATCATTTGTATTGTATATTGAATTTTATAAAACGGATAGTTCTGGTCCTTGATTCTGATTGGTTGAGCCACGTCATAGCTGTTGTAAATTACTCTACAAACATACACCTTTGTTTACATTTGTGTGTTGCTCGCCAACCACTTTGTTTTGGCAACCACAACCGTTTCTGAGAAACTACATTGTTTGGCGGAAGAATAATGTTTTTGTTAATATCATTACTTTTCATTTGCTCTGTTTTATTTTGTAAAACTTTACTATTTATATGGAATAGCAGTTTTATAAAAGCAATAAGCTAGGTGAAGCCGTGGTTTGCAGTGAATTTACAACAGCTAAGGGAGGTCTTAGGCACTCCTCTTCACATCACATCTCTTAGCTGTTATAAATTCACTGTAAACCATGGCTTCTTGGGGCTTATTGCTTTATTTTAACACTGTTTGATATCTTTAGCAAATCTCAAAAAGAATATCCATTTTTGTACTGTACATTATAATGCTTGATGCCTTTTTTTGGTCATTTATTGATTATTTATTGATTTCCAGTTATAGCCTATTAATTAACTTGAGGTTGATCATCGACTGGAGGTGGGAAAACACTGTATCAAAAAAAAAAAATTCTCCTTTATTTTTTTATACAGTGTAAAATGAATGCATATTTGTTGTTGTTGGAGCCTGGATGAAATCTGGTATATTGTTTGGATAATTTTATGCTGTATACAGCAGATTGTGGGTAAATACCTATATAAAGTACATACTCTGTCTAAACCCTGATGAGTTGAAACAGGCAATGTTCCCAGAGGTGTAAACACGGTGCATTTGTATAGCTTGATTGATATTAAAATGTCCCTACCGATGTTAAACCCAAACCCACGCTCTTGCTCTCCTGGGAGCTGGTATTCAGAGGGAGACGGAATTCATCTTGCAACCCAAACCCCCTCAAACCCTCCCAGGCTGCAGAGTCAGAAGACACTAGCTCAACACACATCTGCAATGTGAAGCAGCAGCATGACCGTGCATACACTGAGGTGCTTACGACCTGCCTGTCTGTGGGTGTGTGCGTATGAGAGAAAGGGAGGCAGCGACAGCTAGAAAGAAGGTTGCACAAGCACAAAACCTTGCACAAGCCTCTCAAAAATGAGAAAAGTTGGAGCACTGTAGGGAGTTAATAAAGCATGACGCTTTTGTCACTGTGTGGGGTTTACAGGCTGTCAGCACACCGGCGCTCCAACACTGCTGTTGGGAAGGTACAGCAGTAAAGCAAAATGTTGTTTTTTAAATCAGACACAAGTAAAGATGGGCCAATGTGGGTCAGAAAACATAAACATATTTTTTGCACTATAAAATGCGTAGTTCCGTCTCTAAATTCTGATTTGATTAACCAAATCTGAAGCTATTATAAAATGCCGTTATTTATATTTTCAAAAGTTTGTGATTGGTAACATTTCATAAATATTTTTGAATTTACAATTACTTATGCTCACCAAGGCTGCATTTATTTGCTCAAAAATACAGTAATAACAGTAATATTGTGAAATATTATTAGATTGGCTTAAAAAATACCAACTTACTGATCTGCTATTTACGCCTTTTCTTTCTCTGAGCCAAAATTTAGGCAGTATCTCCTCATAGATCTTTGAAGCTACAGTTACCAAACTCAGGTCAGACCTTCAGACTGTTTTGAAGTTAGGAGCTTTTTTCTTTTCTAATTGATAAGGCTTACGGTTTTTGTAAACCATACGAGCAAAACCAGCCATAGTCCAATAGACTTTCATAGGGGGTGAAAACTTTTGGACATTAACACTTATGGTGTATGTAAGCTGTCAATTGCTAAAGTAAAGCAACTACAAAAAAAAAAAGCAAAACTAGCCTAAGCTGGCTGGCTGCTTTGACTGGTCTCCCAGGTTTAAAGTGGCTTAAAGTGGATTTAAAGTGGTTTTGGCCATTTTTTAGCTGGACAAGCTGGGAGACCTGCTAAAAGCCCAACCAAGCTTATACCAGCTGTTTTTTAGCTTAAACCAGCTAAGACTAGACAACTAGCGTGGGCTGGTTTTAGATGTTTTTTGCTGGTATTTAACAGTTTTAGCTGGATTTTATTTTTTTACTAAATCATGTAATGTTGAAGATAGTAGTGCTTAATATTTTTTCAAAAATCATGATACATTTTTTTCAGGATTCTTTGATGAATAGAAAGTTCAATGAATATCATTTCTTTAATAAAATTCACTTTAAATCACTTTTGATCAGTTAATGTATCCTTGCTGAATAAAAGTATTAATTTAAATTGAAAGAAAAAATTCTCGCTGACCCCAAACTTTTGACTATAATATATACACCAAAAATTATGCACAGTGGAATGTCTTTTATCATAGTGCTGTAGCGGCGTTTTATCTCTGTTGTCATTTCAACACTGAAGAATCCAAAACCATATCAGGCAGCTTGAAAATGAAGTAACAGAATGCAATATTCAAAAAGCTGTTCTCCATTCTCAGAGGCAACTGCTGAGAATGGGGAGCGAATTGTTTTGCTGGCTTCTGTTGCACGGCGTCATCATGCATGCAGCCAGCGAGAATAAACCTCTGCTCTCCCTGACAGATAGCAGCGCAAGCGTGTTGGCGCGCAGGCAAGGCTTCAGCCAGGCGGAACAGGAGCTGTACCAGCTGCCCGTGGTTGTGTGGGATGGAGGAGAGCCCCTCCTCAGCAGCACCAGCACGCTTACGCTCAGGGTGTGTCTGTGCCAGCGTGGGGCCAGGACGCCAGTGTGCAGGGCTCAAGCCTTCCTGTCCTCGGCCGGTCTCAGCACCGGAGCCCTCATTGCCATCCTGCTGTGTGTGCTCATCCTCCTGGGTAAGACTGAAAACACAACAGCCAAGAGAAGAACTTGGTTCTTTCCTTCATGAATTTGCCACCAGGGAAAGAGCAGAAACTTACAAAGGGGTCCAAAGTTCTGTATCCAGAAGTAAAATCATTCTTTCTTTATATATTGATTAAAAATGAAGTAATCACCATGTCAAATTGAGTGAGTGAGTTTTTAAGATGAATAGATTAGATCTTTATTTTATTTGCATCGTTTTTTGACAGACGGACAGAGATAGATAGATAGATAGATAGATAGATAGATAGATAGATAGATAGATAGATAGATAGATAGATAGATAGATAGATAGAT